>CAUZXS010006087.1:0-130208 GCA_963585895.1 Sepioteuthis lessoniana
CATATATATTTAATATATATGTATAAACAGGATTTCGCATTAGATAACCTACAATGGTTAATATGCCATAAAACTGATCCAAACCAAATCATATATATTTGATACATATGTATAAACAGGTTTTAGCATTAAATAACCTAGAAAAGTAAAGTTGGCTACCTTAGCCGAGAGTGACCCAAAGACTCACTTTTCAATAGCTACTACACCGAGGTGTAGGGGAGGGCGCAACTCCATTCCCTGTATTGCTCCACTTTATCCTTGATCTTACCTTATAATGCTGAGTGTTAAGCAAGGTAGTATCAAGTACCATTTTTTGAAATCTTTGGTATGACTCGACCTGGGATTGAACCCCGGCCTCCTGGACCATTGGTGAACACTCTACTCATTAGTGGCCTGGTCTACTAATGCCATAAAACCCAACCAACCAACCTCAACGATAAAAAATACATAATTAATGTTGGTTGTGCTTTATGGCATATCAACCATTGTAGTTTATTTAGTGCCAAATCCCGTTTATTTACATGCATTAAATATATATGATTTGTAAGTGAATTGTTTGTTGGTAGCAATTTTTACACGAGCCAGGGTGCATTTGTTTACTCACTGTTAAATGAGTTCAAGAATTACCATCGAACACAGATAGTTTTATTTGCACACAGTTAAATGGTATCAACTATTGGTTTCTAACACTAATAGTTCTAATTGCCGCAGTTAAATAATTTCCTGCATAGTGAATGATTAAGCCGATCTATTTCACCCATTGTTAGGACCCTAACAGGTACTACCACTTTGGATTATAATAGACTTAGGAGTAATGGCAGTAAATGAGTACTCCACATTTCCCAAAGGTCTAGTCCTGGAGCTTTGGGAAATGAGAAGTACCCATCAGATGGTTTAGTGCCATATCAGGACACTCATTGGAGGTGGTGGGATCTTATCCCTTTAATGATATTTTGTGGTGTATTCTACTCCCTCAACCGAGTGGGCTTCATATTATCAACGTAAGAAAAACTTTCTGCAATATATATATATATATATATATAAGAGAGAGAGAGAGAGAGAGAGAGAGAGAGAGAGAGAGAGGGTTGGGGGTAAATAGGTATATCTGTCCCTTACATTAAGAATTAAAAAATAGTTTTCATATATATTTTTGTGTGCATAGACTGCATTTTTATTAGCGTAAGTAAAACTTAATCATATATATATATATATATATATATATATATATATATATATATATATATATATATTGAGAGAGAGAGATTAATATCTTACATATTCACGATGGTCCCGTTAATGGTAATAAACATATTAGATTCATTATCTATTAAAGATAATTTGAAATATCTAATCTTGTCACCAATAACACTCGTTCAAAAAAAAATAAAAATAAAAAGGAAAAAAAAAAAGAAAAAGAAAAAAAAAACACTTTTACAAAATACTAACGTTATTTATCACTTTTCTTCCCTACTGGGAGACTGTTCCTCCCATGAAGATAAAAATTCTTTTATTGGTCATAGAATGATGACACTTTCTCTCAGAGTAACATATTACTTATCTTATCAAAGTGCAATCCTCAAGAACGTCAGAGAATATATTTCCCTCAAAAAACATCCCACAAATATCAGATGTACAATATTAGTAAATAACATCCATATTTTATTCTATCAATTTATTTATACCAACCAATCTATCTATTCATATCTATCTGTGTGCGTGTGTGTGTGTGTGTGTGTGTGTGTGTGTACATAGCTGGTCTGAGAAATCGAACTCCAGTTGCGCTATTATGTTCACGTTTGTTCTAATACACTAGGGAAAGGTTTGAAATCACACAGCTCCCTAGTTATGGGTTAAATAGCACCATTACCGTCTTTCTGCAAGGATAGCTTTAGCGTTAAATAAGCCACGAAAGTTGAGATGCCATTAAAACAAAGAAACCAAACCGAACCTTATCTATCGATCTATCTATTCTTATATCAATTTCTCTCTCTCTCTCTCTCTATATATATATATATATATATATATATATATATATATATCAGCTGCAAACAATGACTTGAGACCTTAATCATCAAAATAAGAAAATACTTGAAAAATATGTTTGAATGATTTTAATAATTTGTAGTTAGTTAGTTGTTTGGGTTTTATGGCATATCAACCTCTGTAGGTTATTTAATGCCAAATTCATTTTTAAACAAATCATAATTTCTATTTCAAACAATTCAGTTTAGCATGAGTACATAGTTTAATTGTCAAAAACATTTATATTTCAAGTTTCGGACTATTGTCTTCATCTTTATTGTTATTTCCACAACGTTTCAGCCGATATATCCTCCGGCCTTCTTCAGGTGTTTGTTGAAGTAGGGAAGCTTCACGAAACTTCGAACTACGTCCTTTATTGAATCCACGGAGGTTGCCTGCTCTGATTTCATTAGCCATAACCGGGTATAAGTGTTAAGTAGTCCTGTATTGTCACTCGACTGCAGTCAGGATTGAACGTTATCATATTTACCCAACCCCTCCGCTTAGAAAGGATATTACACAATGTCATTTTTAAGCGGAGTTTAACAGGTTTGAATTCAGAGTATTCCTTTTCCTAGACTAGCTGTCACACCAAGGCTGAAGAGCCTAGTCTGTCCTACTATTTACCTTTAGCTGGAGGGAGAATAATTGGATTCATACCTTTCCCAAGGGTATTAGAGCTATGTGAAAGTTATAGGCGTTGGTTCCCTAAGCTTCTAAGGAGACAATCATCTGGAGGTTGCAGGTTCATTCCTGACTGCAGGCGAGTAACAATACAGGAAGTTTCGTGTAGGTTCCGGAGTTCGACAAACACCTGAAGAAGGCCGAAGGACATATCAGCAGAAACGTTGTGGAAATAAAAATAAAGATGTACAGAACAGGCGGAAAACCCTTAATGATAAAAATCATCAAGCTTCGTCCCAGAAATTTAGACGAATAAATATTCAGTTTAGTCAAACAGTTCCAATTCAAACTATGCTTCTTAGCATAAGTATGCAGTTTGGGTCTTTTTAACCCATAGACATGGCCCTATCAGATGCCACTACTCTGGGCCAGAGTGGACAAATAAGGGATACTCCTCTTTCCCCAAAGTTCCAGCAGTACTGGAAACTCACCATCAGATTGTTTAGTGTCCTATCTAGGACACCCGTTGGGAGGGGGGGGTCTTACTCCTATACAGAGGTGCAGTCGGTGTATTCTACAGCCCCAGCCGATAGGGTAAAATAATCTATGAATATACCAACCCGAAATAAGTATTTGTCAAAATCACGAGATGAATTTTGATGAATCCTCCTTAAGGGAGAAAGACACTGATATAAAACTGCGAGGTGAAGGACACACCGATAGAAAACACCCGGCTTCAATAACATATAATGCGGTAGACTGGCTTCTTAGATGTATGTTATGGAAGCTTAGTGTGTAGTGTAAAGATTACATTCCTTGGCTTCCAAATATTACTTCTAATGGCTTCTAGGAGGCTTGAGCAAAGTAGCATATAAAACGGTGCAGCAAAGTCACACACACACACACACATACACACACACACAATACTCTCTCTCTCTCTCTCTCTTTCTCTCTCTCACTCTAATTTGACCTTGACAATTAGTCTGGTTTGGTTTGGTTTGGTTTGATGGCATATCAACCTTTGTAGGTTATTTAACGCCAAATCCATTTTTATGTAAATAATCTGTTCTATTGAAAATAGTTCAGTTTAGCATAAGTACACAGTTTAATTGTCAAAAACATTTCCATTTCAAAATATTCAAGCAGTTATATGTAATAATTCAGTTAAGTGTAAATACAGTTTTAATGTCGAAAAACAGTTCTATTTGAAATAATTCAGTTAAACATCTTGACAATTAGAAGCACACACAAGAGTATGTATATTCCGACATGAGGTGGGTTTCACGCCCAAACAAACCTTTTGTAATATGGCACACAGTACTATGCTTTGACTGCAGCTTCCATTCTATTAAGGAATTTCAACTTATACCAAAAGACTTTACAACTACATGATAGGATTTTTCTCTATCATGCAGTTTTAGTTTTTCATATAATTTCTGTATTCGTTCTATTAATTTTGCTCAAGTAATAAATATGTTGTTAACAATTTTCCGTGAATTGTTTTACATTATTTAGCTGAAGAAAATATTAAACATATTAAATCATACCACATTATCCTCTGCTCTATTTGAATTGTATTCCTCTCACTCAAATAATTGAGGCGTTGGGTAATCAGATATGACAAATATATGAAGACAAACCTTCAAGTCGTAATATTAAAAGCCCACTCGATTAAATTTCCACAGTAGGATTTACTTAGTGCAACACTTTACATCATTATAAAATCTTTAGTCACGGCTTTTGTGTGATATCGTAGAATTCTTACAAAATGATGACATCCAATAGGCATACTCGAATACAAGGAGGCAGGCATTATATATATATATACATATATATATATATATATATATATATATATGTGTATATATACAATATATATATATACATATATGTATATGAATACACACACACACACACACACACATATATATATATATATATATATATATATATATATATATATATATATATATATGCTTTATTGAATAATAAAGACACATCTTGTTTATATAATTTTATTAAGATCCTTTCAAGTTTCCTGATAAATGTCTTGGTTTCAGGTTGGAATTGATGGATGAATTTAACCAAAATTGTCCCGAGCGTTTTCGGACCGTTCATAGGCCATCATCAGGGGTTGCTTGCATGTATAAAGTTAATTGTTTATTTCCTTGCCAACAGTCAGTGTTCGATCCCTATTAAAATCCAAGATTTTGTATGTTGATTTTCAACATCTTCAATCGTCTCATTTTATTTATCACAATCCTTTTATGCACAATGTAACTTTATCCCGAGTAATTTTATCAAAAGAAAAGAAATAACAGTAAAAAAAAGATACACCCAATAAACGGTTATCTTTATTTTTATTTTTATCGTCATAATATTGTCCATCAGATCACTTCAGCCTTCCTAGTGCTGTCTAAAGTTCTGAGACGAAGCATATATCTGTTTCCATATATTATCCTATCTTCTGATGTCATGAAGGAATGAGGAAAATAATTAGCGAAACTCATCAGAAATTTCATACATAATACACCCTATCTATCCAACTATATATATATATATATATATATATATATATATATATATATATATATACAAGGAGAGAGAGAGGGGGGGTAAAATTTTGATTGAAATCCAACCGTATGAGCAAAAGAGAAGTCAATATGGAAAATCTGATTAACATGTCTCGCTATTGGAATAGCTTCATCAGAATCACGAAAATGCAGAGCAATAATATCTCAAAGCATAAAAAGATAATAAAACAGGATAAAACAGGATGATAACTCACGACTCAGTGTTTCACGCTGCTTATCCTCAGGTAAGCTAGTATTCTCTTGAAGACTAGCTCACCTAAAGATAGGCAACGTGAAATATTGAGTCATTAGTTTTTATCCAGTTTTATTATCTTATCATATATCTAAACATATTATTCGTGTATATATATATATATATATATGTGTGTGTGTGTGTGTGTGTGTGTGTGTGTGTGTGTGTGTGTGTGTGTGTGTGTGTGTGTGTGCGAGTGCACGCAAGTAGTTCTTAGATAAATTCCTGTGTGTATTTAGATTTTGACATGTTTACGAGGTAGGTGAAAAGTTCTCGACTTAACCAAGATGGGAATGAAATTTAGCCATGAAACGAACGCGTTATTTCTCATATTCACCCTGCAGTTCAACTCTTGAGGCACTTCGTTTTGCTGTTTTTATAAAACCCATGAAATGATAAAAAAATAGAAATAAGATTTGGAATAAAATTGTTGTTCTCTTCCTAGTTAAACTCATAACTTTTCAGTAACAATATATATATATATATATATATATATATATATATATATATATATATATATATATATTGGTGTTGTTTCCATGAATGTAATTACCTATACAGAAATAGATCGATATATCATTTATTTATGTTCCCACACGAGCTGTGCACCCACATATTTTGAGAATTGTATCTCTCTCCGTAAATCTCGATCTGTTTTTTTTTCATTCAGTATCTATCAACTGTACATATTGGTAGAGAAAGGCCCAGTACACACACACACACACACACACACACACACACACACACACACACACACACACACACACACATACACACACACACATACACAGACGCACGCACGCACACACGCACGCACAAAGAATCTGGCAATCATTTTCCCCATCTTTCCCGACGACATTACCGTCAGTACGAAGCAACAACGATTAAATCGTTATACGAACGTTAGGAAACGAATAAAGAAAGAGAGAACATCAGAGCAGATTGTGGACGAATGAAGAGAGCGACAGAGATCAGGAAAATGATCAATAGAAATTAAGGGGAGAGAGAGAGAGAGAGAGAGAGAGAGAGAGAGAAAGAGAGACTCTAAAAAAGTAATCAGAAAAAAAAAGAGGAAAAAAGAAAAGGAGGGGAAAAAAACAAAACGAAACAAAACTAAACAAAGCAAAACAAAATCAAACAAAAAACGATTATTCATTCCTTTTCTCTTTTCTGTTTCTCTTTCACTTAACTACATTTCTTCTTTACTTTTTTTTTTTTTTTTTTTTTAATCTTTCTTTCGTGACTGGAAAATAAAGAGAGTAACGAACGAACGGTCTGAGCTGTTTAATAAAGACACACGAAGAACAACGTCGTCTGCGCGAAGCACGAGGTAACATGCCTCGCTATCAGTTCTAGTTGCACGCTGCAATCGAGAGTGCAGAAAATAGAAAAGGAAGAAGGAAAGAAAAAAAAAAGAATAAAAAGGAAAAGAAGAATGAAAGACGAACAAATAGGTTTACGGTTTTTAAACGATTAGCTGTCTGCCAATTTCACTAGATTTTCCTCACCGTCTTCCACGACGTCTCGTCTCTCCTCAGCCTTTCAAATCTTTTCCTTTCTTCCCATCTGCGTTATTCCTCCCCCCCTTGAAATTGTGTATTTAGCATCGCACACTGAAACTTGTACTAATATCTGTTTATCACATAATCATTACGTCTTTTTTTTATTTGTATTTCTGCGTACACCATCTTTTTAATCCTCTCCCTATTTATCATTATGACTGCCAAACGTAGATTAACGAGGGTAAGCAAATTAGTCTCGCCATAATGGACAGTCTGTAAAGTTCGATACTTATAAAGATCTCCTTCACCATGGCCCTATGCCTGACAAAGCTATGAATAGGACATAACAATGTTCACACACACACTCACACACACACACACACACACACACACACACACACACACACACACACACACACACACACACACACACACACACACATTTATAACCCCATAATTTATTTAGAGGTCGATTGTAGCTGTTTATTTTTCTCGAGAACTAGTTTCTTCATTTGCATCTGTCGATATTCTAACAATCTCATTCTCTTTCTATTTGCCTCTATCTAACTTAGTTTATCTATCTATCTATCTATCTATCTGTAGAAATTTATACTCATAATTCTATGTATCTCTCTTCATTACTTTCTACCTTATTTATCAATATCAGCTTATCTATCTCTCTCACTCTGTTCCAATATATTTATGTATTTCATTCTGTTCACATCAATTAATCTATTTCAGTCGGTTCATTTCTCTCTCTCTCTCTCTCTCTCTCTCTCTCTCTCTCTCTCTCTCTCTCTCTCTCTTCGTCTATGTATTTCACTCTGTCCCTATCTATCGATCTATTTACGTGTTTCACTTTGTTCAGATCTATATATTTATCTGACTCTACCTATTCATATCTATCTATCTATCTATCTATCTATCTATCTATCTATCTATCTATCTATCTATCTATCTATCTATCTATCTCTCTATCTATCTATCTATCATTTCCCTATAATTAACCCAATATTTCTGTTTAGATTTTCAGCTAGCTCTTAGCAAACAAACGGAATTTGCATAAACAAAAATTCCGCTTCGCATCTTTCACCAACAATAGGGATTGGAAATATCCACGCTTACATATCATACTTCGACATCCTCTCATCTCACTCTCTCTCTCTCTCTCTCTCTCTCTCTCTCTCTCTCTATATATATATATATATATATATATATATATATATATATATATATATATACCAACGCTTCGGCACAAACTGGATGTGACACAAGATCAGTTTTAAAGCGGAGTTTCACAGGTTTCAATTTAGAGTTATATATATATATATGTATATATATACCTTTCGAAGAGTCCTGCTTTTCATTTTTCTTGTTATACTCATCACAGTAAGTCTTATTCAAGATCTATTCTTCCTGAAATACACCGCACAACACATCGCAAACCGTTTGTCCTTGAAGCGCCTCCCCATCAGGTGATCTCGACTCGACAACTGGTATCGACTCGGTAAATAGATAAATACTTTCGAATGCCTGAACGATTTTATTTCAAACGAAGAAACTGCAATGTAAATACGTAAAAATGTGTCATGTCGCTGAATCAATATATTTATTACTAATTTCATTTTTTTCCCCTTTGGTGTCGAGTCGAATTAGCGTTTATTGTCTTTCCATTTTCTTTAAAAGGAATCTCCGTTGATAAACCACGTATAGAGTCGCTCGTTGTCCGAAATTTAAATATATCTATTCTGTTGCGGCCTTTGTCTTCACTTTTTAGATGATGCATTTTTTATATCGACTACATTTAATATAACCATATTTTTCTTTATAACCCATCACAGGTCATCATATACTTAAGCCGCTTAAAACGGAAATAAACGTAGTTCCCAATGAGGGTTGACCATGCATCCATAAAAGATGATTAGATATCTGCATTGCCAGTTGAGAAATTTTTAGAGTAACGGTTATTGACGTTGTAAATGGAATCGGCGACCCGAGTTCAAATCTTGGGCAAGGCTCTCTGCATTTCAGTCCGCACTGAGGCCCAAAGGGAAGGGCCTGAATCTATCTATTCTTACTCAAATTGATTGTTAGGAAAAATGTTTTTTTTTTACCTAGTTTGCACAACTAATGTTGGAAAAAAGAACTCTGAGTTCAAACCAGTTTTTCTTCGCTTAAAAATTCACCTTGAGCCTCATCCTACTCATGGGGAAGGGGCTAAGTAAACATATACATTATCATATTTACCCAACACCTCCGCTCGGTCTGGATATGACACGATGTCAATTTCTAAGCGGAGTTTAACAGTTTTGAATTCAGAGTTTTCCTTCTCCTAGACTAGTTACCTCATCAAGGCTGAAGAACCTAGTCTGCCCTACTATTTACCCATAGCTGGAGGGAGAATGATTGGATTCATGCCTTTCCCAAGGGTATTAGTGCAATGTGAAATGCAATCAGTCTAGGGTTTGAACTCGTGTTGCCGTGTCCATTTCCTACGACGATAACCATTACACCACGGGCACCTCCTCAAACATATACATTATCAATGATTATTTTTTTGGGTATGACTATAAGTATGATGGTAAGGCTCCGGTTCTGGAGTTTTGGCAATTGTGGAGTACTTTATTGCCGTTATTCCCGGGTCCACTCTGACCCAAAGCGGTAGTATTTATCATGGACTAAAAATCTTGAGTTTATATCTTTTTAAGGAGACGATAACGAATGAGAAGACTGTTTGCCAATGGTCGGGGAGACCAGGGTTCAATCCCAGGTCGAGTCATACGAAAGACTCAAAAAAGGGTACTTGATGCCACCTTGCTTAATACTCAGCATTATAAGGGAAGGATCAAGGGTAAAGTAGAACAATCCAGGGAAAGGAATAGCACCCTCCCCTAAACATCGATGTTGTAGCTATCGAAAAGAGAGCCTTCGGGTCATCCTCAACTAAGGTCGCCAACTTTACTTTTACTTTAGTATTTATTGACTTATTGATTTTACGGCATGTCAGCCCGTCAATCACATTCATTGTACGTTTATATTAACATTTTTTGTTCAGTTTTTTTCAATCGAATATGAATAATTTTCAAAGGAATCCATTTGGCTCACAGATGAGACCCGAGCAGATTTCGAATCTGAGTAGATTTGAGATTAATGGTAAAGAATCGGTGGTCTACGCTCCCAAGATCTCCTCACAATTAGACACAGTTTAGTTTTGTTATATAGAAAAATTCCTTCTGATTTACATATACATTCCCAATTAACTCACTAGCAAAATCAATAAATAAACAAACAAACAAAACACCATAAATGTACATTTCAAAAGCCGGATGTTGTCTTGACGATGACTGAAACCAAAATGATTAAAACACGTCGCCGCGAAGGTTGGCTCCGTGCACCAATCCGGTTGAAATCTAACTTCATATTTACAATTTAAAAGATCCTTTTCTCTTTTTCACTCAATCAGCAACTCCCCTCCAAATATTTTTGGAGCCGATTCGACCCAAACGCCACTATAAAATGGTCAACGAAAGTTCAAAAAGTCAGTCGGCTCCGAGACCTCGAGAGAAGAACATCAACCGCGACGCCAGCAACATTCAACATCACGTAAATTCGTCTTAACCTTCCTACAGCGGCCTTTGATGGAAGCCGCAAGACCCGAGAATCACCACCCCACTTTTTCAACGCCGACGTTTCTCTTTCCCTGTTGACATAAACTTTGGTTGACCGCGTAAGACTGTGACTCACCCCAACCAACACAAATATAGAAACATTTTACTTCTCGATTTTCCATACCATTCAACACTCATCAAATTTCTAAAAATTAACTCGTTCCTATCAATACAACTACGAACATTTTCTTCTCAATTTCACAGACATTATTTTATTCACCAACACAATTGTTTGAACCTTTTGTTTCTTGTTTGTTAATATAATTGTTAAATTTTTCACTTGTCTTCTTGTTTGATTTGCAACACTGTGTTTTGTCCTTTCCTTGCAACCACACGCTTGATATAACAGTTTCATGCTCAAGACATCCCTTTTTTGTGAGTAGGAGTCTTACCTCATAGCGGAGAATATAGTCAACATATTCTAAGTCCCGCTGACTGGGCAAACTAGATTATAGAGAATGAAACTATGCAATCGCTACAAAAAGAAGTAGGAAGCACTCGTCCCCCCCAGAAAACACAAACAACAACAAAAAACATCAATAAGAAGACAAAGAGACACTGAGATGCACTCATATTACATAGAAAAATGATGAGAGTAAAACGTGGATTGTTACAAAGAGATACACGTTCTCTTGTTGCCATTTCTTCTCGTAACAATAAAAAGACACAGACACACATTCACAAACACAAATACACACACACACACACACACACACACGCTCGCGCGCAAAATGGATAAATAAAACAACATTCTCTTGAAGAAGCCTGTCCATTTGTCTTTTAACACAAGCGCGCGTATAGAGAAGGGTTCGTGTCTGTTCTGATCGCGTTGTCACACAAAGATACAAGCAAGCCAACAAACTAATGTTTTTTGTCGTGTGGTATCTATGAGCTAATAAAGAGAATCGCGCGAATACATAATAATAATAATAATAATAAACAAAATCACCCCAAGTAATCAGAGGATAGGTTTATTAACAACTGAATATTATCATAATGTAATACATTTCATTTTTCTTTTGTAAGTAAACCATGATCAGGGCAATGTTAGTATGTTATATCTACTGAAATTTGAGTATAATTCAGAACTTATTTTTTTTAGATCCAGACTTTTAGAAGGACAGTAATGGTACTATTTAACCCATAGCTGGGAGGATAAGTTGGGGTTCATACCTTTCTCAAGGGTATTTTTCCGAAAGGGAACGTAATAGCGCGACCGGAGTTCGAACTCGCATATTACGATTTCGCTTTAACCATTACACCACGGGAACTCCCACTCTTTTAACATTGCCCTAATAATGGTTTGATAAAAAAAAAAAACGAAACGTTTAACGTGTCATAACATTCAATCATTAGTAAACTCATCTTCAGTATACTTTGTTCTTTCATTTTACATACCGGCAGATTTCTTTTCCATATTTTTCTGATAATATATATACGTGTGTATGTGTATGTGTGTGTGTATTTCAGAAAAAGTGATACTGTTTCGTAATCTCATAACTTGACCAATTCTCGTTCAAATGATACCAAATTTACACAGTATGTGTAGAAAAACACACAATTCTGTTTAATTTTTTTTCTTTCCCGGTATAGAAAGGCCATTCACAGGGGGTGAAAAAAGCTGTTTAAACATAGGATCTTACTCGAGTGGTCCTATAACTGTAGACTGTTTTGCATATTCAGGCTTCTGTTGGTATTTATATCAGGAATGCAAATTACAACATCATTCGACAATTCTTTCCTCAACTCTGAGTTCAGTATTTAAACATAAAAAAATATCTCGTTCATATAAATAATTTAATCTATTTATCTAAGGGACATTTTATGAAGCCAAAATGTTCAGCTATTAAAGCAAAAATATCTTGCGTGTAATCTGTCATGAGTTTATTTACTGCTAAAAAACAAGCCGTAAATGAACATTCACTACGTTTTCTAATTCCATAATTTTCGCCATAGCTAGTAAATGAGATTGACTCATATGAGTATCTAAAGTATCGTTAATTTTATAAGTATATGAATGTATGAGTCTTAATGGTAAATATTTTTATATAGCCTGGATACCCACCCAGTGGTTTGAAATATAACGATGTAAAACAGATATTAGTGTCTATGTTAGTGTACATTTGCCAATCGTTAATTTGGGTTTGTAGCCAAAGATCTTCAGTTTACGCCAATTAAATTCGTTCTTCAGCTTCAGAAACGTGTTTTATACATCCCTCCTCTATGTTTCCATTTTACCTCCCGCCGACAGTGGTTATTAGGATAAAGCACTTGTCTTACTACCAAAGGCATCAAAATTATCTGATGCACACCTCATAAATACATAAACGTTATCATTTCAAACGAAAATTTAAAAAATAAGGCAAGATAAAAAAAAAAAGCCCACGTCTCCGAGTTTCGCGGTTACAATCGTCTGCTGAGCAGGTGGGTGTATCATCAGCTCACCTGATGATCATAGCAATGAAACTAAGAGTCAAGAATGTTAATCCTGTCTTTTTTATTTTCTTAAAACTGGTACTATATTTTAATATTGGTCAACACATTTTTTGTAAGGATTTTACAATTGATACGCTCATTTGGCATTACATTTTAATCATATATATATATATATATATATATATATAACATAAATAATAATATATATATGAACTATGATGTATATTCTATATACAAATATATATGTATCATAAGATATAAAATAATATACGCACATTGATATATATATGTTTATCAAAATCAGTGGCGACTCTAGCCTATTTTTGCTACTCGTGCCCCCTCCCCGCTCTCAGTCAACTTCAGTTCCCAACCCGTGGTCCGTGAACCCAAAATAAGTCATCATAGTTGCTATTGCGTGATTCTCCATTGTATAGCACAGATTGACAAACGTACCTTGCATGGCGGTTTTTTTTTTGTAAACAATCAAGATACTATATAATTTGTAGTCTTGTTAATACAGTAGATAAGATAATTTTTTTCCTTTCAAAAGTATAGAAGACAAGAGAAGATGTTCATTAATATGATGAGAAAAATATGTTTATTAGAATAAAGAAACTAATGACAATATACATAGACACAGCTAGTAGTTTCAATTTCGCTTAAAATAAAGATTATTTGTTGAAAATGTATTCAAATAAACAAATTTTAGTTACAGAATGTAATATATGCAACATTCATTAAAGAAATAGAGATCTGTTAGTGAAAAAACGAATTAAAACACGCCGTTTAACCAACATTTACCATAGCGATGATGATAACGTCGGCGACGGCTATAATCTGCTATCCCCCCCCTCTCTCTCTCTCTGTCCCCCTCCCTCTTCCCAAGACAGCTGTCAGCAGTCAGAATGTGCTAAGATTTTTGAGCACGGTGTTTGGGTTGCTCTTGCTATTGGCTACAGCCAAAGGCAGATTTCTCTAACATTACTGTTATTATAAGGGTCTAGTGCTCGGCACGGATTTGCGCGTGTTCAACATTATAACCGATTTTATGGGATGTTCAATGAATCTGACGGTGGCCGGACAAAGACCATCCGTTCAAAATAGCATCATTGTATTATTCCCAGATATATTTATGAACTTTTGGCTACTTAGTTATCGAAACTTGAATAGATACGTAATTTAATTGAGATCAGACTAAGTATGTTTGCTTGAAATTAATGGATGATTTTTAATCCATTTTGAATAACATTGACCGAGTTATTGGTCGTGCCGGGCACGAGTAGCACTAGTCCCGTCTCTGCCCCTGATCAAAATATATTTCATAATATATATAATAATAGGCTCATTGGCCTAGTGGGTAGAGTGTTCGCCTATGGTCCGGGAGACTTGGGTTCAATCCCAGGTCGAGTCATACCAAAGACTTTAAAAATGGTACTTGATACCTCCTTGCTTAACACTCAGCAATATAAGGTACGTATCAAGGGTAAAATGGAGCAATCCTTGGAAAGAAGTAGCACCCTCCCCTACACCTCGGTGTAGTTACTATTGAAAAGGGAGCCTTCTGGTCGCTCTGGACTACGATCGCCAACTTTACTATATATAATAATCTATACATATTAACCATATATATCACATGATATGTATAATAATATACATACATATTAATCAATATATATATACATATATATATAATTGGTCTAGTAAGTGGAGCGTTCGCCAGTGGTTTGGGAGACTGGAGTTCAATCCCAGGTTGTGTCCTACCAAAGATTCAGAAAATGGTAATTGATACTAATTTGCTTAACACCCAGCATTATCAAGTACGGATCAAGGGTAAAGTGGTGCCATCCAGAGACAGGGATGAGTCCTCCCGTACACATCGGTGGAGCAGTTATTGAAAAGGAAGCTTTCAGGTCACCCTCGAACATGGTCGCCAACTTTATGTATATATATATATATATATATAAAAATCATAATATATTTAATACATATATATTAATCCTAATATCATATTATATATAGTAATAATATATACATATATTGATAACCTATATATATTAATCTTAACGTATATATATCATGACATATATATATATATATAAATCATAATATGTATAATAACCACAAAAATATATATAATAACCCCTTATTATATATATATATATATATATATATATATATATATATATATATATAATATTAGAGTATATATATATATATATATATATACTCTACTATTTATATATAATTAACAAAATTTTAATGAATTTATAGTCCTAACGAAGGTTATTATAACCGAAACGTTTGATGTCGTCTTTCATAATAATTTAGGATTATTTTGTTTTTTCTACTTTTGATCATACTGTCGGATTTGATTTCCTTATTTAATTCAATATAACATGATGTAACGAGGTTTGGATGGTGAGTATCTCTTCATCTCTTCAAAAACGTCCTCATCGGCGTAACATTGTTAATATACAACATTTTTTGTTACTTCAATTGAAGAAATTCAGAACACGGTCCATGCACTATTACTATCGATTCGGGGGTTTCCCGCCGAAACCTGGAGCCCAATGTCTTGCAAATCTCACACATGCTTTTTAAAGATCTCCTCAATTCATGTTTTCCAGCTGGTCAAATTCAATAAGTATCTTATTACCCATTCCCTTGTCCTCACGTATATTCATTAGATGTGGCGCAAGGCCGTATGAATGAGGCACCGAAAAAGACTCGAACTCACTCGTAAAAGGTTGTTAGTCTAGCTTGCTAACCATTATACCACCCGAGGCGCCTTTTATATTTCTTGTGGAGGCTCTTTTGGTGTAATGGATACTGTCGTAGGAAAATGACCTTGCGAACCGAGTTCAAATCCTTAACAAGGCTGTTTGCATTTCACATAATGCTAATACAATTGGAAAAGTTATAAATCCAAATATTTCCCCGCCGGTAGATTGGGCTCATCGTTTGCAGAGGGATTAGGTATATTCATTCAAATTACCATTCTATGCATTCACTTTGTTATATTGCCATAGCCTAATAACCTTTTGCTGATTAGGAACTAATTCAAACTTTCTTATAGGGAATCATAATTACATCTCTCTCTCTCTCTCTCTCTCTCTCTCTAAATATATATATATATACTTATATATATGCATGGACGCACACACATATAATCCCTTAAGGACAATTCAGCGTTCGCTGTTCCGAGAACCCCGACAAAAGAAGCCGTCTTTCCGGTTCGGTTTCTGTATAGGGAGGGAACTCGAAGCATGGACTAAACGAGAAAAAAATCACCGAAGATCCAAGATGAGTTAGGTCCTAAAAAAAATTAGACAGACTCACGAATGTACCGTGAACATTGTATCCGTCACCCGTTCTAACGTATTTCCACGGCCTCAGAAAATGAACGAAGATAATAAACAACATAAGGTCCTATATGAGAGGGAAGTTGTGCTTTTGTATATCACCTCTATTATTAGACGATCAGTTAATCACCATAATCGACAAGAGAGTTGTCGAAGACAAGGCCCAAATACCTAGGAGTAGCATCGTCATGCCACGTAAGATCTTCCTGACAAAAAATCTATCATTAATCGCTGCTTTTGATGTCATCATCATCATGTCGTGCCGCTTGCATGGATATCTCTGACCCTCTCTCGT
Organism: Sepioteuthis lessoniana; assembly: GCA_963585895.1. Taxonomy (NCBI): domain Eukaryota; kingdom Metazoa; phylum Mollusca; class Cephalopoda; order Myopsida; family Loliginidae; genus Sepioteuthis; species Sepioteuthis lessoniana. Next base: position 16,736 of record CAUZXS010006087.1, read on the forward strand.
CACTTCTCCCTATCATTCATCGCCTCTTGCTGGTCTTCAGGGCTACATCCCGTATCCTCACATAGCTGCTGTATGTATGTTCAAGCTGGTCGTCCCGATTTTGCTTGGCCATATGCGGGGGTCCATAGGAGTACATCACTTATGAGCTCGTCCTTGCTTCTCCAGCAGTGTCCTGCATGTCTGGTTCGTCTAGCTTGGATAGTTTTCGTGATGGGAGTCAGGACGTATTCAAGTTTCGTTGGTTCACAATGAAATGGCTTCAACTATTGCTATATATAATTCTATGCATTCACTTTGTTATTGCGCCATATCCTAATAACTTTTTACAGATTAGGAACTAATTTAACCTTGCTTATAGGGAATCATAATTACATCTCCACTCTCTCTCTCTCTCTCTCTCTATATATATATATATATATATATATATATATATATATAATTCTATCAAGTATTCCTATCTAATAAAATATAATCATTTATTTCACACAGTGATCAATAGTAATCATTTGTTTGCACAAAATTAAATGGTTCCATGTATATGTAATCTGATACTAATAAGTAAGGTTAGCAACCGTAGTCGAGGGTAGCCCGAAGGCTCCCTTTTCAATAACTACTACACCAAGGTGTAGGGGACGGCGCTACTTCATTCTCTGGATTGCTCCACTTTACCCTTGATGCTTACCTTATAATGCTGAGCATTAAGCAAAGCGTCATCAAGTATAATTTTTTGAGTCTTTGCTATGACTTGACCTAGGATTGAACCCCGGTCTCCTGGACCATTGGCGAACACTTTACTCATTAGACCAATGAATTCTATTTAATATTAATCATTTGTTTGAACACCTTAAAATGGTTTCAAGTATTGCTATATAATAATAATGATTATACTTAATATAAATTGTTGGCGGACAGCTAAGTGGTTTGAAATATGGTAAATGATAGAATAGTTCTTTTAGACCAATTGATGGGAATCTAAAAGATGCTACCAATCCGGGCCAGAGTAAACCTGGGAGTAGTGGCAATAAAGGAGTACTCCACATTCCCCAGAATTCCAGGATCGAAGCCTCACCATGAGATGGCATAGTGTCATACTCGTTGGAGGTGGGATGTGTTTCATCTCTCTACATAGGTGCTGTCAACATATACAGTCCTAGCCGACAGGGTGAAAGACCTTATCAATTAATCAACTGTCGTATGTATGCATAGTTGTGTGTGTGTGTGTGTGCACCGATTTTTTATGTACTTAACAGTCCCCGAAGATGTTTGAGAAGCCTGGGGTTTGCTTCTTTCTTGCTTTTTACCGGTCCCACCTTCACTAAATCTTGTAATGAAGTGGTTGTGCACAAAAAAAAAAAAAAAAAAAAATGAATAATAATAAAAAATGAAATAAATAAATAAATGAATATATAAATAAATAAAACAAAAAACTGAAAGAAAGACTCCCTCAAATTTTACAAGCTTTATCTTTCCTCGGGACACTACAGGTGACCTTTAATAGCACGTAGGCCTCCCACCTCAACTACTCGCCTGTTTTCACGGACCGATTGTCGCGTTCCATCCACCTCCCATACCCATGTGAAAGTAAGTGAGGTGAGAGGGGATACGAGTTCCGGGTACGAGTTGGAGAGGGGGAGTGGCCGATCTGTTTAAGAATAGTGCTGTTTCCGGTATCCCCCCCCTTTTTTTGGGGGTAAGTGAGGACTGAGACACTTTCTTTCATTTTTAGAGCGTCAATAATTTATGAAGTCTTCAGTTGATGTATTTAGCTATTTATGTTGAGTATGTGCGTTCTGCCTCTCCCTACATAGATCTGTAAGTAGACACGTGTGCATACGCCTGTGAGTCTGTCTGTCTGTCTGTCTATCCTCATTCCTCACTTCTTGAATGCCGTTGCTTTCCAAGAACCATACACACCACCCATACACCCACCCACCACCTACACGCACATCCATACACACACCCATACACCAACCCACCTATACACATACATCCATACACACACACACCGATAAATGTTGAATAGATGGATATTTTCTTCTTTCACACAATGAATTTTACTACCATAGTAATAACGTTGCTGCTGCTGATGATGATATATAAAACACCGAAATATTAACAAATACCTTATATTGGCCAAGTGGGTAGAATATTAGCCAATAGCCCGGGAGACTGGGGTTCAATCCCAGGTCGAGTCATACCAAAGACTTAAAATATGGTACTTGATACCTCCTTGCTTAACACTCAGCATTATAAGGTACGTATCAAGGGTAAAGTGGAGCAATCCAGGGGAAGGAGTATAACCCACCCCTACAACTCGGTGTAGTAGCTATTGAAAAGGGAGCTTTCGGGTTCGCCCTCGACTACAGTCACCAACTTTACTTTACTTATTATTCACTTAGCTACTTTTCGGAATTACTTTTATAATTTGTATTTTAATTTCAGTCGTAGAGGAATTTCCCGACACATAGTGGCTAATGTGCAGGACTGAAACATTGCAGTAAGTGAGTTCAATCTCTAGTCGCGCTATTATGTTCATTTTCGGATTAATACACTTGAGAAAGGCATAGACTCTCTTAACCTCCCCAGCAATGAGGTAAATAGTATCACTACTGTTCTTCTACACAGACGACTTTAGCATTGAATAAACTACGAAGGTTGATATGCCATTAAACAAAGAAACACAAATTAATTTCAGTCGAAAGTATTGACCTTTTATCACGAAAACTATTCAAGTTAGACGAACCAGATATGCAGGACACTGCTGGTAGAAGCAGGGACGAACTCATAAGAGATGTACTCTTATGGACCCCCACACATGGCCGTGCAAAAGCAGGACGACCAGCACGAACACACATTCAGCAGCTATGTGAGGATACGGGATGTTGTCCTGAAGACCTGCCTAGGGCGATGAACGATAGGGAGGAGTGGCGAGAGAGGATCAGGGATATCCGTGCTACCAGCGCGACATGATGATGATTACATGTACTGCTACTTGGTGTGAACAAGCAAAAAAGGGAAATGTAAGAAAGACTCTTCAAAGATAAATCATGACAATGCTTCCTCAAAGAAATGCAGACAATATAAAACTATAACTACTGTTATAAAAGGTTAGCGGGCATCAGAAAAATTGAGAGCCAAAAGTTTGTCATTTTGACATGTTCCGATGAGAATGGGACTAAACATTTATTCATCACCCCACTTGCCAATAAAATAAGGATTTGCAAAAAATTTCTTATTAATTGCAATCTTTTCAACTTGTTCTGATGGGGAGGGGACTAAACATCGAGATATTTCTCACCTCACTTGCTTATAAAAAAAAACTGATTAGCAAAAGAAGTTCTTAGCTATCTTATTCATCGTAGTTTGTTCTCTCTACTTATCTAACATTTGGGAGAAATGTTTGTCGGTTTTTCGATGTGAACTATTATCATACGGCATGTCTTGAAAATAGCCTGGAAGAAGTGAAGATCCGAAAAAGAATCAAGAACACAGTATCACAAAAAATTAACTAGAATACCGAGGAGAGTGCAGGAATATTGCAGAGACTTGCAGTCGCTTGATCTTTAGCTACTGGTGAGAATAATTAGCATTATGATAATCACTACTACTACTACTACTACTACTACTACTACTACTACTAATAATAATAATAATAATAATAATAATAATAATAATAATAAGAAGAAGAAGAAGAAGAAGTGTGAAAATGGGAGAAAAATCCTGGAGAAAGAGGATCGGGATGCATTCATATTATTAATTCATGGAACATTGATAAATACTGATAAAATCAGGGATTGCTTCACTTGTTCGGTAATGCCCGCCAGGAAAAAAAAGAGCATTCATTTTTATATATTAAAATTGATGAACAGATGAGGTAAAAAAAAAGAAGGAAAAAAGAAAAAGGAAATAAAGAAAAGGGAAAACGGTGAGAGGAAGGGAAAAAAGAAAGAAACGTTAAAAGAAAGAATGAAAGAAAGAAAGAAAGGAAGAACAATAAGAAAGTAACACAGAAAGAAAGAAAGAAAGCGGCAAGCAAGAAAGGAAGCAGAAAAGAAAGAAGCAAGAAAAAATAAAGACGAAGGAAAGAAAGAAAGAAAGAAAGAAAGAAAGAAAGAAAGAACAAGTAAAAAGAAAGGAATAAAGAAGCTAACAATAAACAAATGAATTGATAAAGAAGAAAAAAAAATGCAAAGAAACTAAAAAAGAAGAAAGAAAGAAGGAAAGAAAGAAATAACGGAAGAGAAGGGGAAAAGGAAAGAAAGAATGAGACGGAGAGAGGAAAGAACAAAAGTGTTAAGTGAAAAGAAGACAGGCAAGAGAGAAACAAAGAAGGGACAAAAGAAAAAGGAAGGATGGAGAGATAGAAAGAAAAGAAGTCGAAAGAAAGAAAGAACAGAAGCAGAAAAGAAACGAGAACGATATGAGAAATTATCTTGCGTAAATAAGTAACCTTTTACAGAGCGATACAATCAGTGCAATTGATTTATCTCCCCTTGATTTTTCATTTAATTATTTCAAAATTTTACCATCTGATTAAAAATGAAAATCAAATAGCAATTAGAAATCGCTTTGTTTACGGATCTCCTTTAAATAAAATTGAAATTTTTAAAAAATACGATTCATTTCTTCAAATTGAAAATGATAATTCCTGGCTGATTGAATTAGTTGTGATTGATTGATATTGTTCAACCGAGGCGTTTCTTTTCCTTAGAACCAAAAAAGGGATCAGTTTTCCTCTCCGTATTGTAAAGATCTTTGGGAATATTCGACGATCGTTTTCAAGAAAAATGTTGCTGCGATCTTTTTTTTACCCAAACAAGAAACATTTCAACCTCTTTCTTCTGAAGAGTGACCTTTTAAAAAAACAACAAAAAAGCAACACAAAAAAAAAAAAAAAAAAAAATGACAGGATTTCTATCTATTTTTTACATTGGACCACTTGACTGCTGAACAATAATTCGCATATTTCTAAGAGATTAGCAGTTATACCCCCACAATTAAGGTGTATTAGATGTATTTTCTTTTTTATTTACTGACATTTACGCCAAGGTTTATTTCATGAACACATCTAAAGACAAACCATAATCCCACTATATTATTAAGGTCACACACACACACACACACACACACACACACACACACACACACACACACACACACACACGTACACTATATATATATATAAACTTAAAGCTTAGAGTTACAGGAAAAAACAATGCAAAATTATTGCAAAATTATTGGAAAAACCAAATTATTAATAAATTTTTGGTCTGGAAGTTATATATTAAGTATAAGATAAGATAAAAAAATCAAAAGAAAAACTCACAACTCAGAGTTTCACGCTTTTGAGCTGCAGGTAAGCTAGTATTTAACCCGTCTGACGTTCTTAAAATCATAATTTTAATCATGATTGTTTATAAATACGAATACCTACAAAACCAGAAGTTTTCTACTTAGGTTTCGCCTAACCAGATCATCAGGACAACTCTGACAAAGGGGAGGCTTGACCAAAGTAGATTTTGTTGATTAAAAGGTCGCTAGAAAGGATAAAATTTAGCATATAAAAAAACGAAAGCGAAAAGATATCATATGTTACTTACCAAGTAATCAAGTTCTTTTATACCTATGTAGGGAACGAATAAATAAATCAAAAATTTAAAATTAGAATTAAAAAAAGAAAAGAAAAAGAAAAACTATTAAATTTGTAGAAACTCCCAGAGGCCCCTAACAAGAAAAGGGGATGACGCATGCGTAAAGAAAAAAGGCATCCTCTTGACAAAGGGGGCCAGGCTTTCTTTCTCTTTCAAGCAGTGACCAGCGATTTGACAACATCGTTGTTGGCGTGTCTGGGCACCACGCATACATCTTTGGACGAGCAGTTCTCTCTCGGTCAGCATTATGCTGAAATATACAAGACCCACAAATGAACTACAAACTAACCCTTACCGGACTTTGACAAACTTCCAAAAGAAAACTAACCCTTGTGGAAGCCCGAAATACCAAATGAGGACAAATATATGCATGAAACGATTAACGTATTTTGACACCTTAACTGGAGGATTCAACCATTTCAATGTATTCAGGAAAAACTCCCTCATCCATGGAATGGTTGTTGAACTCTGTAAATAAAGGAAAGTATAAAAGAAACGTCCTCGTCTTTTATCTGTTGCTGTCTTTTCTTTTGTATAATTCTTTTGGAACCTTCTTGGGCAAGGCGTTACACCGACTAACCAGCGTGGGGGTAAAATAAAATAACCAAAATATGGAGTCAGATATTCAAACGGCAACACAACCTTGCCCTTTGCCCGTGACCTTAAGCCCCTATAACCCATACCAACAAACATTAAGTATCTCCGACCTTTGTTTCAGTAATTCATTCGGATTATAATTGGAAACTATAACTAATTTTCCATCCATGAATTTTTGGCAATATTTGCCACCTGCTCTATTTTTACGACAGTTTAAAATAGAATCTGTACCTCGAGTCTTTTTAATTTCACACACTTAGTTGGATAAACTTATTCTGTGTCTATGTGTTTATGTACGAAACTACTTCTATGATTATATCTTTTTTTGAAAGAACATTTGTTGAACCAAAATTTTCTTGCTCCCTGTGACTTTTGGTTATTCCCTAAGCTAAAAGGCTGTCGTTAAGAGACAACTGAGGAGATGAGAGAGGCTGTGACGAAGATCATTGACACGCTCACACAAGAGGACTTCCATGGGGCCTTCTAGAAGTTGTTGGAACGGTACAACAAGTTATTATTGTTAGATCTGCACTATATACCTCCATCTTGAACACTATACGTTCATATTGACATTTCCCCTTGAGTGGGTAAGTGGCTTTATAAATTATATATGTGTATACATATAATTTAGGAAAAGGAAATATATATATATCTATAATTTATAAATATAAAATATTTCTTTCTCTCTTTGGTTGGTTAGTTGGTTGGTTGTTTGGGTTTTATGGCATATTAACCTTTGTAGGTTATTTAATGCCAAACCCATTTTTATTCAAATAATCAGTTCCATTTCAAACAATATAGTTTAGCATACAAAAACAGTTCCATTTCAAACAATTCAGTTTAGCATAAGTACGCAGTTTCAGTGTCAGTGCTCAGTTTACTTGTCAAAAATATTTCTATTTCAAATTATTCAGTTTTAATTCAAACAATTCAGTTTTGCATAAGTTTGTAGTTTAGTTCTATTTGACCCATATATAGGGCCCTATCAGGGCCAGAGTGGAACTGGGAGCGATGGCAATGAAGAGGTGTCTTGCATTCCCCAAAGCTCCTGCATCACCGTAACCTCACGATCAGATTGTTTGGTGTCATATCCAGGACACTCGTTGGTGGGGGTCTTACCCCTCTGCAAAGGTGCAGTCGGTGTATTCTACAACCCCACCCGACTGGGCAAACCACTCTTTGGACTTACAACAATATATATATATATATATGTATGTATGTATGTATGAGGATCATTAAATAAGTTTCCAGACTTTTTTCGTATGGGCACTTTTAATAATAGTACACACACCCCTTCGAAGTAATCTCCTCCGGCTGCAATGCACTTGTTGTACCGTTCCAACAACTTCTAGAAGCACCTGATAGGGCCCTATCTATGGGTTAAATAGAACTAACTGCATACTTATGCTAAAATGAATTGAGTAAACGAATAGCTTGAAATAGAAACGTTTTCGACAATTAAACCGTACTTACACTTAATGCTTATGCTTAACTGAATTATTTCAAATAGAACTGTTTTTCGACATTAAAACTGTATTTACACTTAACTGAATTATTACATATAACTGCTTGAATAGTTTGAAATGGAAATGTTTTTGACAATTAACCGTGTACTTATGCTAAACTGAACTGTTTTCAATAGAACAGATTATTTACATAAAAATGGATTTGGCGTTAAATAACCTACAAAGGTTGATATGCCATAAAACCCAAGAAACCAACCAACTATATATATATATATATATATATATATATATATATATATATGTATATATATACGTGTGTGTGTAAACCACATTTTCAAACACGTTATTTAAATTAGAGTCCATTGAGAAGACATGCAGTGTTTTAATGTTAGCAAGGGATTGGGGAAAGGAGAAAGACAGAAGAGTGCCACGTGTTCCTGGTCGACATCGGCGCTTCAAGTACGAAGAAATTGATTTTTCTGATAATGAAGTCTTTAAAGAAAAGAAACTTTCCCTCCAAGTAAAAAAAAAAAGAGAGAGAGAGAGAGAGAGAGAGAGAGAGAGAGAGAGAGAGAGAGAGAAATTACCTATTTTCCTGTTGTCTAACTGAACGTTTTAGTCATCAGATTGATAGATGGATAGACTGAATGAACAGAAATAGATAGATGATATTTATCAGACTTGATAGATATGAGCAGACTGAGAAACATATAAATAATCTCGAGATTGATAGATATAAATACAACGAGATGGATGTTAATTTACATACATATTAAAAAATGCCAGAAAATTGTCGAGTCTACAATCATTTAAAACTATAATACTATCAGAGACCGGTTTTTTTTTCAATGTGCCCTCTTATTTGGTTAGATGGGAGCTGAAAAGTTACAAAATTCCTTATTTAAGATAATTCGACTCCACCGTTCATATATATATATTTTTAAAGATAGACAAACAGATAGCCGAATTAAACAGAGCTAAAAAGAATATAAACAATGATAAAAACGGATAAATATATCACAGAATGTTAAAAATGATAGATATAAACAAACTAATATCAACATTAACACCCATATACATAGATATTTATATAAATAGATAGATATGATCTGGATTTTTTGATAAATATTTGAACGCTTGTTGTATCTTGCCCAGTCGGCTGGGGCTGTAGAATACACCGACTGCATCTGATATGACACTAAACCATCTGATTGTGAGGTTCCAGTGACGCAGAGCACCCATTCATTGCCATCGCTCCCAAGTCCCCTCTGGCCCGGAGTGGTAGCACTAGATAGGGTCCTATCTATGGGCCAAATAGAACTAAACTGCGTACTTATACTAAAAGGAATTACTTATGTTAAACTGAATTGTTTGAAATAGAACTGTATTTATGCTAAACTGAATCGTTCAAAATAGAATTGTTTTAACCTTTAACTCCCAAAAAATACTATTTACAAATTCATATTTCACAAATATATTTCTTTACGAATATTCATTCAATTCGAGGTTAAATTGGCTAGTAATCAGCGAAGAGCCCCAATGGTATGGCATCGAAATGAATAGAAAGAATATTTGGTGGTTGGTTTGGTTTCTTTGTTTTTTTGCATACCAACCTTCGTGGGTTATTCAATGCCCGAGCCATCCTTGTAGAAGAACTGTAGTAATACTATCTAGCCCATTGATGGAGGGATATATATATATATATATATATATATATATATATATATATATATATATACGCGTGTGTGTGTGTGTGTGTGTGCGGGTGGGTGTGGTAATTAGCGTCCCTAAGTTTGGCCCACAATCGACAGTTTGCTTACAATACTTTCCTTTTACTAAGTGGTCACCCATCTTAGTAGAGATCTGATTCATTACTGCTTAAGTTTGGTAAATTTTTGAGAGGACGCAGTGATTTCAGCGGGAAGGGACGGTAAGTTCAATCAGTTCCGATTTTGCCTTTAAATAAATGTTGGCTTATGGACAGGTCTTCTGGCTCGAAAACAAATTCTTTTGATGTCGTTTTATAGCTTTCTGAAAAATCGTGTTTTAAACTCTTTAAGTCAGGTTAAGACGTGAGGATTAAACACTGCCTTTCACTCTATTGAACATTTAACTCAGCAGTGAGTACAAAACGTTTGGCAGAGAACAAAACTCCTCTAGGTTTGCTATCAATTTTTTCTAAGGAAATATAGTTCTTTTTAATTACCGATACTTAACTTGTAGCTGCATATGTATCGTCTCGCTTTCACACGCACACACACACACACTATATATATATATATATATATATATATATATATTCACTTGGTTCTATTATAAATGAAGATCATTCAGTCTCAGTAATAGACCATATGTAGATCTAACTTAAAATAGCATAGGCACAGAGAACGGTGTTTGGTAACTGTCACTTTCTCGCTATCTGAATGCTTCATTATATATATATATATATATGATTGAATATTATAGACATTTTTTGTCTACATGTTTTTTGTCAATTCTTTCAAGTTGCCGTATCGATCTTATGATATTCGGTGGGAATTGGTTGATAGACCTTCCATGATTAGTTATTTTCCAAGTACTTTCTGTCCAACGAAGCAGTTGAAGACATAAAAACTGCCCGCTATGGTTGGTAGTATATGGTTGATTTAAAAGCCACCCATATGAATGTGCAACGTAGTTTGTTTCGGGAAATGATACTTTATGAGTTCGAACTCAGCCATAACGACGCGAAAGTAACGAAAAATGTTTATTGTGTGAAAGGTGAAAGCGTAACTGACCACCAGATGATCCAGGAAATTTTGTTCGGATTGCAAAAACATTTGACGGTCTGGAAAAGTTAGGTAGACATAAAAGCATGATTTCTGAGGCCGCAGAAACAAATCTGGTTTGTAACTTTCGGATATCAGGCAAGCTCAGTATCTCACAGTCCAAAGTTGTTCATCATCCTCACGACTTCGGCAAAAGCATCAATAGTTGCTGAATTTTGCCTCAAGTAACAAAAATTTTACAAAATTTTGACTAACTCCAGAAGATATGATAGATGAATAAACAAAACATAGATAGATAGATAGATAGATGAGAAACTTAATCGGCTTTGAGGCCCAGTTTAAATTAATGCATAAGATTTGTCAGAATATGAATATTTGAATCCGCTATTATAACATATGAAATTAAGGTTAAAACTGCATTAAGCGAAACAGATGAGACGATCAATCAAATAATAAGCGAATGTAGCAAACTGACCCCAAAAAGTACAAGAGTAGGCAAGTACTTTCTGCCCAACTTTGGACCATCATCAGGAGAGGATGTATTATAAAAGTGATGTAACTCTTGTATGTACATTACTACTTTGTAAGAATGAGCATTTTTACTGTTGTATTGTGTTGCGTTTACTTTTCGAATTTGTTTCTATAAATAGCGTCAGTAGCTAAAGACATTTAAGTACATTAGCACTGGTTTCGAGAATAGTTTTACCAAGTTTGGGTTGTAAATTTCTAATATGTAGTGCTTCAAGAATCTGTAGTTTTGCTTGTTATTTTGTTGTTTTAATACTGTTGTGTTTTCGGTAAGAATTTTCCGAAATTCAGTTGTCGAGCATGAATGTTTTTTTTTAAACGTTATGCTATGAAACTGGTATTAGAAAGGCGCATTGTAAGTCTTCTCAATATGGTATATCTTGTTGTTTTCAGAGATACAATCTCCTAAAGGACATTTAAATTGATATATAACGTTAGTATTTGCAAAGCTCCAATCGAATGAGTGAAATTATTATTAATGACTAAGCTGGCGGTTTTAATTTTATTATAGTATATGATAAGTTTTATTTTTTTTATTATGATCAGTGGGGAGTAAGTTTCTTTGAATCAATGTTTTTGATATATTTTATATTTATAATTGTAGTGAATTTGATTGCGGTAAAAAAAAGTTTGATAAATGCTTGTTGACTTGGTGGAGTGTTACAGTGTTTATTTTTTTGGTTAACATTTTTAATCATACGTTAAATTTGTTCATCAACAGTATAGTTAGGGAACCCCTTATTGCTGAGAGTTTTTTTTATGTTTTTTATTTCTTTATAAAATATTTTTTTGGAGGAGGAGATTAGTTTTTCACGGGATATTATGTTATTAATAATTGCTTTTTTATATCTTAAGGGGCATTCTCTTAAAGTTGAGGGTAAAATTGTTATTTGAGGGTTTTTTGTAAGTAGACGTTATGAAGTGATTATTATTATTATTATTGTTGTTAGTATCAATGAGAACATCTAAAAAGGAAATTTGATTGTTTTTGTTTAGTTCATGAATAAAGTTAAGAACTAAATTTTTGGAAGGTGTCTTGTAGTATGTTGATTTCATTAATATCATTAACAAGAATAAGTATATCATCAACAAATCTTAGGTATATTGAAGGTTTTCTAATGCAATCAAATATTTTATTTTCAAGGTCATACATGTAGAAATTACTGAAGGTCGGGCCCAAGACAGACCCCATAGATACCCCATCTATTTGAATGTAAATATTACCAAGAGGATCATGAAATGGAACTTCAGTAGGGCATTTTAGGAGGATTTATTTATTAAGGTTGATTTTAAGAGGAGGTAGAGATGGGTTGTTATACATATTATTTATGATAATATCAATTTTTTTATTGACAGGTACATTAGTGAGTAGATTTTCTACATCCAGTGAGGCGAATATACCATGATTGGGTTTAATTCTAGGTAGAATTTGAATTAATTATTCTTTAGATTTTATGTTATATTTACTTTGTAAGTATGGTGTAATAAGTTGTTTTATTGTTTTTGTGAGTTCATAAATCGGTGTTGGTATTTGTGATATAATTGGGCGCAGAGGATGATTAGGTTTATGTATTTTTACAGTTTCGTATAGATAGCCGAGTTTATGATCACCGATTATTTTGGGTTATTTAGTGCTATTACGTTCGGCATTATTAGCAGTGATTAGTTTATTAATTTTTTGATTTTTGTTGGTTGGTGATTTAATTTAATTTTTTTGAATTTTGTATGGTCATCGAGAATATTTTATAGTTTTGAATGGTAGTCTGCTTTACTGAATACAACCAAAACTGTTTTTTTGTCTGCTTTTTTATGGTGATGTTGGGGTGATTGCCTAATTCTTTAGTGGCATTTTTTAGTTGATGAGTTTGTAATGTAAGCTGTTTTTTGTTGGATCTATTTTTGATGCCTTCAGCCTTAAGGAGATCACGGAATTCAATTTTGATTGAAATTACCTTTTTATCCCGGAGTTTATAAATATTCTGGTATAAAATTTCAGTTTCTATATTTTTGTTGATACTAGTATATCCTTGAAATAAATGGCGATTGGGTCCCGAGTTAAGAAAATCTTTTGTTGAATTAAATTACAGTGTGAGAGATTGATATATTAATCAATATTACTTGGAAGCAGTAAGTGGCTTTTATAGAGGTTTTAGAGCTTTTTTAAAAAGAGTAAGTATGTGTTCGTAATTACTTTTGTTTATGATTTCTCAAAGTCTGTTATCTATTTTGTGGAGTTGTTCAGGTGTAATCGAGCTTTCGAATTTTTCTCATGTTTGGTGTGTTTCAAGATTTAGTGTATTGATGTTATTCTTACTTGGGAAATAACTAATTATGGAAGGTTTATCAACCAATTCCCGCCGAATATCACAATGTTATATAGTCATCTACAGCGACACAACGATAAAGACGCAGGAAGGAAAACGCATGATAAAGACGCACGAAGGACTTCTTTAGAAAAATATTCACCTCTCACTTTGAAAGGGTTGTTTAAGGGTTTGCATGTGAGAGGATGCTGGAGACCGAACGTAAACTTCATATTTTGACCCCACAGTTATGACCGCCACGTTGTGTTTCTTGTTCTCTTAGATGCTCAACCAGAGGTCTTGGGGTCCACTCAATCGGGGCTTTTCCGAGGGCCCTCTCGGTCGGGTGTGGCCTTCCCTACCACATCTCGTCTCTAACCCTCTGGGAGTCTGCTGGCAACTGCTCTGGGACCCAAACTCAACTGAGTTAAATAATAACTCAACGCCCACACGATCGCCTGCTGGATCTTTGAAATCGAATGTTTAATCGTCATCAAGCGGAAATAACTGTCATGCAGTTGAGAGGTTACTCTCTTCTGGTGCATGACTGTAATGGCACAATGGGACCTTCACCTTTTCCCATATCATAAGCCTTAATCCGCCCACACGATCTCTTTCGATTACTGGACGTTGGAATGTGTCACTTCCTTCCGGTGTATTAACTTGGAATAGTATTTTTGGGCCGGGTCGAAGGTCAAAATATAACAATAAGATCGATACGGCAACTCGAAAGGATAAAAAAAAACATACGTGGACTAATAATGTCTATAATGTTCAATCAAATATGTATCAATGAAGAAATGCTGCTAATGTATATATATATATATACATATATAAACATATACAAACATATATATATATATATACACACATACATTCACACTAACACTCACACATACGTACATATATATATATATATATATATATATATATATATATATAAAGAGGCGCCCATGTTATAATGCTAAACTGTCGTACGAAATGGATACGGCTACCCGAGTTCAAATCCTAGATCAGTCTCTTTACAATTCCTATAGCGGTCATATATTCGGGAAAGGCATGAGTCCAAATCTTCTCTCTGTAGCTATGGGTAAATAGTAATGCAGAGTGAACTCTAACTTTGGTATGGCAACTGCTATAAGAGAAGGAAAACACTTAATTCAAACCTGTTAAAGTCCGCTTAAAAACTGACCTTTTGACACGTATAGAGATGTTTCGGACACACACACACACATACACACACACACACACACACACACACATATATATATATATATATATATATATATATATATACGGCAATATATACATATACATGGATATGTATACATACATATAGATATTCCCACGTGAGTATGTATGATTATGTGTGAGTGTATGTTATAGATAAGGTGAAAAAATGAGTCTATGTTTTAATACCGCGTATTCATGCCAAGAAAACGCAATCACTGGCAACTGGAACTTTCTGATTTATTTCTGCTTTAATATTCAAAATATGAATTTAAACATGAGATTTAATTATAAAAACATTTATAAGAGCAAAATGGTTATTTACGTTTAATTATAGAAAGCAGGTCCATTAGATTAAAACTTAAAAAAGAAATTGCATTCGAGAAATTAAGAAAATAACTTTTGACCCATCGTATTTGGTTTCTTTTGGTTTGGTTTAATTCACATCAATCATTTTTGGCTATTTAATGTCCTATCCTGTTTTTACATATGTATTAAATATATGATCGGTAAACACGTTTTGCAGATTCACACATTTAAAATCCAACAGTTCTACTTCTAACAATTCAATTTAACATGAGTCAATTGTTTGCACTCAGTTTAAATATCAAACAGTTCTATTTAACCCATAGATAGAACCTTGTCAGGTGCTATCACTCAGGGCCAGAGTGGACCTGGGAGCGATGGCAATGAAGGAGTAGTTCGCATTCCTTATAGCTCCTGCATTACTGGAGCCTCACCATCAGATTGTTTAATATCATAAAGAGGACACTCGTTTGGTGGGAACTTAACCCTTTTCAGAGATGCAGTCTATATATTCTACAATCCCAGCTGACTGACCTCAGCCCATCTTGTATATCAGAAAACAACTTCCTTTTTTAAACAATGAATTATTGAACTTTGTACGAATTAAAATCTATCTAACCGATTTTTCTTTAAATTTCTGAATTTAATGAAAACAAAAAAGAAATTCGAATGTGTTGTTTTTTTTATTGGATCGATTCTCTGTTTTTTATACTTGTTTGTGTGTGTGTGTGTGTGTGTGTGTGTGTGTGTGTGTGTTTCAGATGGATAATTGATGAAAATAGAAACTTCGCATAGATCAAAGGTAGAAATTAATCAATTAATTTTTTTTTTCAATTGATTGATTGATTACATTTTCTTTCTTGCTATACCTAACCCCACCGTTCACTCCGATGGTTTTAATGTAAGTCGATTTCTATATGCAATGAAGTAGGATTGATTCTACTGATATTTAATAAGAGTTTAGTTCTTCTCAAGTTCTGAAATCGGGTCAAAATTAATTCACTTAAAATTAATTAGTTAGTTAATCCAAAAATGACTCACATAGATAGATAGATAGATAGATAGATAGAGCTAATTAGCAAGACATATACTCCCAGGACATTTAATTGATTCGTAATTATTATGGGTTAAAATTAAATGTCTACGGGAAGCCAACTAATAAAAATTGCCTCATAAAGTTATATAAGCACGATGGTAATAAAACCAGGAATATTTACAGGTTTCTCTGTAAGAACCCTTACGGTTTACGATCCCAAATATTTACCACAAGAAGAAAGAGACATTAAAACACTTTAAAACTTTTCTATTACCTTAACTAAACATACTTGAATGAGTTAAAATTTTTACTGTATTTTCCTGCATACTAATTTGCAGCACATATATCACGTAACCGAAACAGTTCAAGGAACCCGTTACAGTTGGTAGTGTCGTGGTAGTTGGTGCGCTTACATGTTGTACATTGTTTCACTCCGTACGGGATTTGAAAGCAACATAAATGAACGTGCAACTTAGTATAATTTGGGGACTTATGTTTTCTGGGCCATAACACTGCAAAAGGCAACTTAAAATTTAAGTTGAGAGCACAGTTAATCACCATACAGTAATCAGAGGGTTAAAGAACATCTACAATGACAAGGTCAAACGGGCCTAAAATCGAGAATTCCAGGGTTGCGCTTCAAGCCATAGAGACAAATCCGGTGAGTAGAACTGGGAGAGTATCAGGCGAACTTGTCATCTCACAGTCCAGTGTGATTTGTCACGTTTACAACCTTGATAAAAGCATCCGGAACTACCGAACTGTACCTATGTTACTATGACATTGCAAAATTGTTGACTCACCCTAGTACAATGGTAAAATAAAATTCATGGGTGCAAAATAAACAGAACTAGAAAGAAAAAGAGAAAAAAAAAAGAAAAAAGAAACAAACAGAAAATGATTCCCTAACGTCTACGTATAAAATAACCCCCGACGAGTTGACATGTCGTTAAATCAATCAATATATTATAGGGAAACAAACAAGGTCTGCAATTCCCTTCTTAATTACACTTTACTCATTAGACCAATGGTCCGGTATGATCCCTGTAATCCTCTCAGCTCTGGGTTAAATAGTACCACTACTTTCCTTCTAGAAGGATGGCTTTGGTATTAAATGACTCACGAATGTTGATATGCCATTAAACAACAAACCAAACTAAATTATAAATATTATAAGCGTGTTTCATTTAGATTTCATGAGGAATGAACAGTCCTCTGACGGAAATGTGACAAAAAAGACCAATCAATCGTAATTATATGGTCGTGTGAAATCACGCATTAAGACAGAAGTCCATGTGAAATCCACATTCGAAAAATCATACTCTTATATATATATATATATATATATATATATATATATATATATATATACTAAAAAGATATTTCACTGGTGCTGTTCAAGTAAAGATGAATAAATTTAAATCTTGTCAGGTGGTCAATGACACAGGACAAATCTATTAATATAACTTAACTCTGCTATCAATTCGCTTCTTTCGTTCAGTAATTTTTTTAGTATATCTTTGGATATATATTTTTTCTTCCAGATTCAATCGACAGATGTTGTCACACCTTTTGTAAACTTGGATTTTTTTCAGAATTACCAATTTCATTTTGGGAGATGTACCCATTTCATCTTTTATTTGCAATATATCTTTGTTTGTTTGTTTGTTTGTTTGTTTTGGTTGGTTGTTTTACGGTTTATCAACCCTTGTAGGTTATCTAATGCCAAATCTTAAATATATATATATATATATATATATATATATATATATATATATATATATATATATATATATTGTATACATCAGCAGCAAGTCATTATCGAAACATGTTCGATTAAAAACCATGGATTGTTTCCTTTTCAAAATCTTCAAGTGAAGACGTCCGGGTCTTCTTGTGATTTTTCTTATATCTGGGTCAAGAGGGTGAAGAAAGTACCCCATACGAGCCCAAGCGCTAACGACCATTTCGCGGGTCATTCTCAAGGGTTGTGTTAGGTTGTTTCTTGTGAGTTTTATTTATATTTATTTGGAGTGTTTTTTGTTTATACATAATAGATGGAGTTGGCTGATTCTGTTAGGGTGGGTGGTAAGGTTAGATATTGAATATGTTTAACCTAATCGTTAAGAATAATACAAACTCCTCCAAAACTTTCCTAAATCAAACTAATGTAGTGTATAAAATTACATGTCCATTTCGGGAGTGTCTCTTGGAAAATAACATAACAGCTAATACATATATTGGTCATACAACAACCATAGTCTTTCGTCACCTTTAACACCATCTCTCTCACACAGGCGCCATAAAACAGCATCTAATGACAAAGCGTAACAAAGACACTGACAAACTCAAGTCCCCGGATATAAGAAAGAATCAAATTAACAATACAAAAATCATATATAAAGATAACAATAAAAACCGTTTACAAAATGTCAAAACAATAACCATGAAAAATAAAAATTCTACGTGTTCTCGTAGTGTAATGGTTAAAGCACTCCACTGCGGAATCGTAGAAAACGGTTTCGAACTCTAGTCGCACTATTGCGTTCATTTTTGGACAAATAACCTTGGGAAAGGTATGAACCGCCTTATCTTCCCAGTTATGGGTTAAATAACATTTCTGCTGTTCTTCTAGAAGGGTGGCTTTAGCATTAAATATCCCGCGAAGGTTGATATGCTATTGAACAAAGAAACCAAACTAAAAAGCCTATTATAAATCAAATATCATTCGATGCAGGCTAATTATTATATTATAATATTATATTATTATTAATTCAACATTCAACATATCAAACATATTCAATTACTAACCTTACCACCTACCCTCAAAGAATCAGCCAACTCCCTCTATTATAAAAAAAACCGCTTCTAATTAATATAAATAAAACTTGCAATAATAAACAATCTAACACAACCATTAAGGATGAACCAAGAAATGATCGAAAACGTTTGAGCTAGTACGGGTAACTTTCTTCCCCACCTTGACCCAGACATAAGAAAAATAAGAAGTATCAAAGGTCTTCACTTGAAGATTTTGAAAAGGAAACAATCTGTGGTTTTATAAATTGTTCAGAGTATTGCTATGTAATACTGATTATTCAATTATATATCTGTCATTTGTTTGCACATAGTTAAATGATTTCAAGTATAAAAAAATGATTAAATATTTCTATATGACTAATGAATAGGGTAATGAAGGGAAACTTTATATTTGTCAAAGTTCTAGGACTGGAGCTTTAGTATAAGATGATTTAGTCTCATATCAAGGACATTTGTAGGTAATGGGCAGGCTTACTTCCCTGTCGAGCTCGGCGTATTCTACAGCCCCAGCCAACTGGGCTATATATGCTTCGATAGTGTTGTATTGTAGGCGTTCTTTTTCTGTTGATTAAGATGAAATTATATATATATATATATATATATATATATATATATATATATATATGGGTGACTGTTTAAAGTTTCTTATTTTCAAGTTGATTATCATGGGAATTAGGGTAAGTATAAATATTTTAATTATCAAATTCTCCGTTCTATTTTTAGCAATGCCTGAAGTGAAATTCCATTAAAATCTTTTGTTAATGAAATATCTAAAAATAAATAAATAAATAAATATAATAAAATGAAATAAAAAAGAGAAGCAAAAAACCTACCCTCCTCATCTTACTGTTATCAGGTTACTAAACCTTGTATAGCACAAAGGCCAGAAGTAGGAGTACCCACTTAGAATCGAATTCACTAATAGTGGTCAGCTAGCTTAGTTAGTGAGCTAACCATTACATCACGTGGTATGCTCTTTAAAAACTAACCATTCCAAAGATTTGGTACAACGTTGCAAGAATATGGCACACAGTGACAATCGCTATCTCTACTTAGTTTTGATTGATCTGTGAAAGTAGCTGGTTGATCATTGAATTCCCTTCGCCTTGTATTTAGGAATTTCAAATTTGTTCCCAAGTTTTTAGGATTTAAATGAAGGCAGAAATCTCTTTTCCTCTATCTTTCTTTTTACTCGATTCATTTCACTTTTCTTGTTTCTCTCTTTCCATTTTTGAAATCCTTCTCGTTTCCCTTATCTCTTGCTTTCTATCTTTCCTTCTCTTAATTCTTTTTCTTTTTTCTTTCTTTTTCATTCTCTTTTCAATTTAACCTTTCTTTCTATTTCTTTTTTATTTCTCTCTTTTTTTCTGGTTCTGTTTCTTTTGTTATTATATATTCTCTTCCTCATCTTTTCGTTATCTCTCTGTCACCTTTCTTTCTTTCTTTCTTTCTTTCTTTCTTTCTTTCTTTCTTTCTTTCTTTCTTTCTTTCTTCGCTTCGCTTCATCACATTTCCAGTATCTCTCCGTCTCTTTCTTTCTTTTTTGATTTATCGTTTTATTATTTTCTGTTTCTTTTATTACACTCTTTTTTTCATTTCTTCCTCGCCATTTTATCATCTTCATACTTTTCTTTCTTTTTGTTTGCTTTTTTCTTTCTTTCTCCATTTCTTTCTTCTTGTTCCTCTCTCTTACTATTCTCTACATCACACTTTCATTATCTCTCTGTCCCTTCTCTTTCTTTCTTTCTTTCTTTCTTTCTTTTTTTCTTTCTTTTACTGTACTTCCTTTTGTTTTTTTTAAATTTCTTTTTATCTTTTTCTTTTCTTTTACTAGTTCGCTTTCTATCGTTTTTCTTTCTTTCCATTTCTTTTTTTTCCTCATTTTTCCTTGTGGTTACTCCTTTTGCTCTCTTCTTTACTCGGTCTTCATATCTCTCACCATCTCTCTCTCTCTCTCTCTCTCTCTCTCTCTCTTTCTCGTTTACTTTTTACTTTTTTCGTCCCACTTTTTCTAATCTCTTCCTTGACTTTTATCTCTCTTTTCCTTTTTTATATTTTGTCTCTTCCCCACTTTCCATTTCTTTCACTCTGTTTATTCTCCTCCTGACCCTTTCTCTATCCCTTTTTTTTTCTTTCTTTGTTTTTCTCCTTGCCCTTTATCTATCTCTTTTTCGTTTTCTTTCTTTCTTGCTTCCTTACTTCCCAAGTTGTTTTTATTATCATTTCTCCCTCACCTTTCTCTCTTTCAAACTCTTTCTATATCACTCTCTTTTTATTTCTTTTTTTTTCTGCCTTTTACCCTTTCTTTCCTTTCTTTTCATTCATTTATTACAGTTTCTTATTTACTTTTCATTTCTCTTTTTACTCTCTTTCTTATCCTTTTTTCATCTTTTTACTCACTTTCTTTCTTTCTTTCTTTCTTTCTTTCTTTCTTTCTTTCTTTCTTTCTTTCTTATTCCTCTTCCTCCTTCTTACCTCAAACTTTTTTCCTTAATGCTCTATATAAAGTTTTTTTTTGTTGTCATTTTGCCAAAATGTTACGGAAAAATCTCGCCAGAAAAAAGAAAAATGCACAAACAGCAAAAGTGTTTAATCACTTTACGACTAGCAACTGAGATAATCAGAAATTCGATAGGGAAAATCGATTTCCAGTAAAAGAAAAAAAAGCCTTTTTAATGTTATTAATTGCCTTTACTGATAATTTAAATCCGAAATAAAAATGCCGTTCACTATTTTTTTTCAAAAGCGTGAAAGAATTACACGTAGCAGATTTGATGGTGTGGAGAATTTTCTAACGACATGTAATCGCCCCACAACGGGAACTTGAAGTAAAAAACAAAAAAAAAACAATCTGTAAGATTTATCTCGATTTGGGTGGATAATATTTTGAAAGATCAAAACGCATAAAAAACAGCTATTCTTGGCCCCGCCCCGCCCTGCCGAAAGGCTTGCCTCCTACAGAGTACCTTTATTGTTGTATATCCGGAGTGGGGAACAAGAGACATCAACACTTATTTATAAAAGTATAAACTTTCTTTTTATTGATGAAAGTCAAAACTGGTAGCGTGAGAGAGAACCAGGAAACTGCTAGGATTTACGCTACGTTGAGACAGATATATTCAGTCTTTCTTCTTCGTGCTTATTTCACGGGAGACTGATACGAGGTCAGTTCTCAAATAGTGGGGTCTAGCGCCCAAAACAGCGTGACTCTGCTGTCTGCATCCATTGTTATATATTTTTCGGACGCCTATGCATTCTTCACACGAAATTCACGTGGCATTTCTGCTGTTCCTTATTTACCTTGAGAAACGGCTGCACATCCTGTTTTTAAAGTACACATCATCTTACCTATCAAAAGTCAATTTGTAACATCTTTAAACTGACCTAGTGTTCCGCTCCAAGACCGAGGGCGGTTAAGGGAATAAATATAAATACCTGGAGGCGTGCTTAGCTAAACGGTTATCGTCGTAGGAAGCGAAATCGGCGACCCAAGTTCACCTATGGGTAAACAATAGTGCATATTGAATTCTTTTGCTATCGTAAGGTAACCAGTTAAGGAGAATGGAAATTCTAATTTCAAACTTGCAAAGTTCTTTTTTTTTTTTTTCGCACCGTTATATAATATCAATAATTCCTATCAAATACAAACAATTTGTCCACATTTTATGGTGTCAAGTATTCCTGTTTCCTACTGATAATTATATGGTTTCAAGTAATTATTTCTATTTAGTAATTGTCAACTTTTTGCACACAGTTATTTGGTTATTATTAGTTTCTTGAAACTAATAATAACCCTTAGCAAACAATTATAGCTTCAAGTAACTATTTTTATACAAATAATCTATTCAGAATTAAATGGAATCAAGTATTTCAATCTAATGTGAATAATTTCTAAACCGAGCTATTTGGCTCATAAACTGGACCCTAACAGTTACTATTACTCCAGATGAGAGTGGACCGGGGAGTAATGACAATGAAGTTATACTCTACACTGCAGAACCCCAGAACTAATGCCTTATCATCAGCTGTAGTTTAATGCTATACTCAGGCCACTCCCCACCATTTTTTTTGGAAAGGGTTTAAACCTCTGCAGAGGATACCGTCAACATAATCTAAGGCCCCGCCGATTGGTTGGGTTAATCATTATGGATCTTATATATACCCAAACTTTGTCTACTGACGTGACAAGTTAAATGAAAATAGGTCTTTGTCAAAATCAGTCCAAATACCCATTTTGTATTGTAACAGCAGGTTTTCGTTTCTTTCATGAGGTCAGTACGCGCTGCGCCTCCTTCCCACCAAGCAACGACCAACGTCAATTTCCAATCGACAAAAGACACGTGTCTGACACGCTTTCTGTACGCCGTTTCACAAAAAAAATTACGGCTCCATCGACAACGCATTAAAAAGGTCCTTAGCGCTGTTGAGGGATTAAAAAAAATAGAGGCCATTGTCACAATTGACATCCTTTGCATTCTCCCACATGACTAATGTTATTGTCTAAAAGAACAGAGATTTAGCTTTTATTGGCGTTTGTTTAAAAGACCTCTCAATACCAACCCAGGCTTACTTTACCTCTTCAGTGGTGGGGGCTCCTTGCCCCCAGGGATGGAAAAAGAAAATCGGGCGGATGCTAATTAGAGTGTCGGGAGTCGGTTTATGAGAAATGACGTTACAATCAAACAACAACAGTGGCTGCTATTATTATTATTATTATTATTATTGAAGGCGGAGAAGGAAGAGAGGAGGCGAACAGAAAGAGAAAAGGGAAAAGAAGGTAAGAAGGAAAGAAAAAGAGGACTCTTTAAAAGGAAAGTGTAATGGTGATATGATGATTGCAGAATCGTAATAATAGCAATTTAAATAAGTTTCGCAAAAGTTGGGTTAACTGAAGAAGCGTCGGGGTTAGCAGGCGAGAGTTGCAGACCACAGCGGAACAAATTAAAAACGTGTTTTTTTTCTTTTTTTTGCTGTTAGATGTTTTTTTCCAAAGGAGCATGCATCCAGCTCTGAGATTTTCACTCATCTAAGAACTGACCTGGCCCATCAGAGCTTAACTTCTCTTTTCTTTTTCTTATTACTTCCGGGTATACACGCCTCAGATTGCTTACTGTATCTGCTGTTCCTATGTGGTCACTCGGCTAAGAACTGAGCAGACCCATCTGTGCTTAACTTCTCTTTTTCTAATTTCCTCGTGTATACGCCTCATATTACTTAATTTATCAACTGTTCCTTATGGTCGCCCTTCTAAAGAGTGAGCAGGCTCATTATTGCTTTACTCCTTCCTTTTTTCTTTTTATTTCTTGAGATTTGCAAAGTTTGTGGCACATGCCTAAGATTGCTTTCAGTACCTGCTGTTTCTTTATGGTCACCCATCAAAGGACTAAGCAGGCTTGTCTTTGCTTAACTTCCGTGATTTAGAATGAACCGGTGCTTTAAGCGTGACTTGACCAGATGTCTTGTGAATTCGATTATTAATGAATCCTAATGTTTTGTGCCATCATGGAAATATTGTGACACGAGATCAACTTTTAAGTCAAGAACAGCGGGTTTAAATCAGAACTTTCTTTCTTCTAGACCAATTGCACAACCAAGGTTAGAGATTCAAGTCTGTCCAACTCTTTACCCATTGTTAGGGACAGAAGAGATGATCTATGCCTTTCTCAATGACATTAGAGCGAAGTGAAACGCAGACGACTTCGTCCAGGATTTGATCTCGGATCATCGTGTCCATTTTCTTAGACGTTAAGCATAACGCCATAAGAACTAATTATGTAAAAACTAGAATAGATAAGACTCAGAAAAATAGGAAGTGTTACCTATATGTAGAGAGACAGACCGACAGAAAATTTAGACTATCAACCATGTACGTGAATGCAGTATATTAACTCAGAATGAAAACACAAGCAGACATGATTGACCGGAGAGAGGGGTCCGCTGGAAACCGTGCAAGCGATAGAATTTTGACAGACAAAATGATATATGCACAGAATCTTTTCTGGTAAAAGACACATATAATGTTCTAAAATTCGGAGATAAAAAAGGAAGAACTTAATCCTGATTAAAAGACCAGACCTTAGTAGACTTCGTTTTGCCAGCAGACCACGGTGAGAAAATGAAAAACTGGATTAATACTTTGACCTTATCAGAAAACTAAAAAAAAAACTCCAAAAACTTGAAGCATAAAGATGAAAGTAATCTCAATCGACATTCAAATTTATTCATACAAAAAGGAATAAAAATGTTTCGGAAGTTCTAGAAAATTCTCTTTTGGCTTCTCACGACTGTAAGTACGTGGAATGTTCTGAAAAATGGATAAATCTTAAGATTTTATCACTCTGGTCGCAAAAATAAAGTTTGAAAAGAAAAATAGGTATTTCTATTTACTTTAGGTATAAGCAGTTGGGAAATAATACTGTCTACTTAGGAACAAGGAAAAGTTAGAAATACACTGAATGTGTAATTAATATTTTAGATCACCGCCTCACCCCAACAAGTTTTTAAAACCCTGAACCACCAACAAATGATATGCACACTGTGTGAATGCGGGCATCTGTTAATGTCAGAATGGCACTATGAAAATAAATATTTGAAGTTATATTCAGACTCGAATTGAATTAGAAAATGGCTTGTATTTTAAAAGCCATCTATCCCGAGGGTTATATTTTGTAGCTCGATTTTGGAGCTATTTACAAGGAATATGATCGATAAACCATCAATGGAGCAGCTGCAGGGCCACCTACTTCCCATCTCACAAACCGTTGAGTAAATAAAAAATCACGTGATGGGCACTATTGAAGAAGTAATGATGAACCCATGGACTCCGATACATGGATCCACTAGCGAAAATTTACCTACATCAGCCATGTTCTAGATGATAGGGATGGATGGAGAGATAAAGAGTCAAGGAATTCCGTGCTGTCAGTCTGACTTGATGATGATGATGACGATGATATATATTTTATATGGAGACCGTCGTAGAAAACTGACACAGCGTCCTGAGTTCAAATACTGTACGAGTTTATTTGTTTTCACATAGCGCTAATAGCCTTTGGATAAGGTATGAATCTTACTATTCTCCCTCCAGCTATGGGTAAATAGTAGGGTTGACTGATCTCTTTAGCCTTTGTATGGCAACCGGTTTAAGAGAAGGAAAACTCCGAATTCAAACCTGTTAAACTCCGAATGAAAAAAAATTAACCTTGTGTCACACATTGTCCGTTTTGTGGGATTGGTAAATCCACACACACACACACACACACACACAAACAAACAAACAAACACTCACTCAAACACACACACACACACATATATATATATATATATATAGAGAGAGAGAGAAGTGTGTGTGTGTGTGTGTGTGTGTGTGTGAGAGAGAGAGAGAGAGAGAGAGAGAGAGAAAGAAAGAAAGAGAGGTATTATTCGGATAGTTTACCTGTATATCTATCAAAATAAAAAAAAAGTATGTGAAATTCACCTTGGTTTAAAAGGTTGTACACAGAAAAAGAGGAGAGAGCCAGAGAAAATTATTATGAAAGAAATAATATAAAAATCTTATTGGCCTCAGCATTTTGTAGATATTCCACTTTTTAAGTTTTAAGTGTGATTGAAAATGTATTCGACTTGTCCTCGATAATCACAAATTAAAGTAACCGCCGAGTCAATGTCTACAGTGTAATATGGTCGTTTTACATTAAATTTCCGTCTGTGTTTGAAATAAACGAGTGTTGAGTATATCAAGCCGAAGAAAACAAACACGAAACAAACAGTAACCATAGCAACCAAAAATTAATATTACTTAAACAATATTTGATAAACTCCACGTCAAATCACGCGGCAAACATAAACTATTTGAAATTAAAATTATTGAATTTCACCTGTTAGTCTCTCGACTCTTTAGACAATTTTAAAGAAAGTATCGTTTTATTGAAAATCCAAAGTTTAACGAGCGGAAAGAAAGAAAGAAAGAAAGAAAGAAAGAAAGAAAGAAAGAAAGAATCAGAAGGAAAGAAAGAAAGAAAGAAATTAGTAATCAATTCAGAAGAAAGAAAGAAAGAAAGAAAGAAAGGAAGAATCAAAAGGAAAGAAAGAAAGAAATTAGTAATCAATTCAGAAGAAAGAAAGAAAGAAAGAAAGAAAGAAAGAAAGGAAGGAAGAATCAGAAGGAAAAAAGGAAAATATGCTATCCAACGTCCCTTTTCAGCAAAAAAAAAAAATAAAATAAAAAATCAGTAGTGAAGGAATTTTTTTAAAGAATAGGTATAGTTTCTTTACTCATGACTTGGAGGATAAGGGGGTCTATAATTTTTCCAAGAATTCAACTCCAAAAGTGAACGTATTAGCGCGACAATTCTTAATTGCTTATGTTGTAAAATTATAGAAAATGGCTCTTATTAACATCAAAATTTGTTTTTATGCCCTGGACAATATTATATTGCACGACATAACATTAGGAGGCGCTCATAGTTTTATGGTTACCCACGTAAAAAATGGTCCATGAGGCCAGAGTTCAAATCCCTGATGAGGCAGGATTTCACATAGCACTAATAACCTTGGGAAAATTTTGAATCCAATCAGTCTCCTTCCAGCTATGGTTAAATACATGGGCTGACTGGACTCTTTAACGATGGTATGGTAACAGATCTAGAAAGAAAACTCTGAATTCAAACAAGTTAAACTCTATTTAAAAATAGACCTTGAATCACATCCTGTTTGAGGTGGGGTAAATATATATATAATAAATGACATCATTTCTAATACTATATAATATTACGTACCCTGAACAATTCAATATAACATAATATGCCTGCTCAATATTTCATTGTATTACCTGCTCCGTACAATACCATATAACATAACATGCCAAGTACAATACTATATAATATTACAAGCCCAGCACGATACTATATAATATAACATGCCCTACTCAATATTATATAACATGACATGCCCGGTACAATACTATATAATATTACATGCCCGGTACAATACTATATAACATGACATGCCCTGGCTGGACAATACTATATAATATTACGTGACCTATACAATAGTATATAATCCTACATGCCCTATACAATTCTATATTATATGACATGCACATTAAAATCAATTACTCAGTCAATCGATGTGACTGGTAGATACGAAAAGATAGACAGTGACTCCTTTTGACCATTTCTTCAACAGCCTCTATGAAAATAAAAACGAGTACACAGTTTAGAGAAAAAATTGTTTTGTTGTTGATTCACTTCCATTATCAGAGGATCATCCCATCACTTCATATTCCGTGTGGCAGAACAACAAATAACTAAGTCACTTTTTTCTTTAAAAAAATGGTTCCTTTTCGATTAATTATAGTAAAATATTTCAGTCCGACAGTTACGATACCCCGCTACCTACGGCTCCCCTAACGATCCCGTGACACACAGACAACTTCCCGATCGTCACCGTTACCTTTGGTGGGCTAATTTTTTTTTTAAACATCTGACCTCTAGCATTTATCAGTTCAAACATTTTCTTTTTAAAAGCGAAAATGACTCAGACAAATGACTCTAATGCATCAACTCTGCCAGGCTAGAAGGTCGACTTTTACAATCTAAATGTTAAATATCAAGTGAAATGAGAAGACAAGGGGAAAGGATGGGGCTAACAACGCCACATACGAACGCCAGTGACTCCTTTTTCCTTTCCAATCACCGGGGAACCCTTTTATTTAAATTAACATTCAACGAAGACCACCTCACGTTTTTCCTGTGATGTCATCAACACCCAATGAGCGTCTGTTATGAATAGAAAACCAAACATGATACGACAAACACTGCTGAGCTTATACCGAGCTATTGTTACGATAAGAGAGGGAAATGTAATAATAACTCTACGTAGATTATACAATGTCGTTATTAATTAATGTTTTTAATAAGTAAGAGGATGTAGCGCAATGGTTATCAGAAACCAGCTTAACTTCCTGCCGATGTTGTTCGTGTTCACTTCAAAATAATCCCCCAGGGAACAGGTATGAATTTATTTCTTTAGTCAAATAGTCGGTCAGGCTTATTTTCAGGCCTTGGTTGGAAAAACTGAAGGACAACACCGATTTCAACCACATGCATGTCAACATGTCATGATTAATTTTAACGGTATATCGACCTGTCTTGGGCTCGGAAATTGCGTTCATTCTTTGGTTTCTTTATTCAATGACATATCAACCTTAGTGGGTTATTTAATGCCAAAGTCATCCTTGTAGAAGGACTGTTGTAGTATTATTTAACCCATAGCTAGTAGGGATAAGGGGGTTCATGCCTTTACCAAGGTTATTAGTCAGAAAGTGAACGTAATTGCTCAAGCGGAGCTCAAACTAGTTTACTACGATGTCACACGTTAGCGACTACGCCACGGAGACCCCCCATCCTATCTCGATTATTGCGTGTTCATATTTACATTTTCTGTAGAGTTGCTACTTTAAAGTTTCTTTTTCTTGGAAATGGTCCAATCGAATATGAATAATTTTATATAGAACTATTTGACCAATACAGGTGCAACAAAATTTGATAATACGCTGAATGATTTTGGTCATATGGTGACAGAGATAAAAGGGTTAATCACATAGGCGAATGCAACAAAATGGCACGGTAGGTTTGTTTCTACATTTAACTGTGTGTAAACAAATGACTGGTGTTTAACTGAATTGTTAGTGATACATTACAATACTTCGAACCACTTATCTTTGTTGACGTGCTAAAGTGAATAGTTTGAAATAGAACTGTTTGATCCTTAAACTGTGTGTAAACAAAAAACTGTGTACTTATGCTAACCTGAATTGTCCGAAATTGAACTGTTGACATTTAAACTGTACTTATGCCAAATTCATCTGTTTGAAATAGAACTGTTTTTACATTTAAATGAGTGTAAACAGAAAACTGTGCACTTACGCTAAAATGGTTTGAAATCTAGTGAAACTGTGTGCAAAAAAAAAATGTGCTCAGACTTGTTTAAAAATGTTATCAATAAAATGAAATCATGTTTTTGATATATTTACAAGAAGGATTTGGCTTTAAATAACCTACAATGGTTGATATGCCATAAAACCAAATCAAACCAAACCAATCGCACGGCCTCCGATCGTATTCTGTCTGACGATTGTAATCTCCCCTACTTGAAACAATGTTTTCCACTGTAAATAACTGTGACCAGTAGAGTGTTTACCAATGGTCTGGAAGACTGGGGTTCAAAAATCTCAAAAAAATGTTACTTGATGCCGCCTTGCTTAACACTCAGCATTATAAGGTAAGGATCAAGGGTAAAGTGGAGCAATCCAGGGAATTTCAAACAATTCATTTTAACGTAAGTACACAGTTTTCTGTTTACACACTGTTAAATGTAAAAACAGTTCTATTTCAAACACTCTAACCGCTAGGCCAATGGACTGGTCAAGTAAAGTTGGCAACCGTAGTCGAGGGTGACCCGAAGGCTCCATTTTCAATAGCTACTACACCAAGGTGTTGGGGAGGGCGCTACTCCATTCCATGGATTGCTCCACTTTACCCTTGATCCTTACCTTATAATGAAATCATGTAAATCTGTGCAAACAATTTATTGACGTTAAACTGAATTATTTGTATTACATAGCAAGTACTGGAATACTTACAACCATTTAACTATGTGCAAACAAATGAGCTCTGAGTAGTTTCAAAGCTGTTAACTACAAAGTATATGCTTACAAATCATGTATTTGATATAGATATGTAATCAAAATTTGGCATTAAATAATCTAGAAGGGTTGATGTGCTATTAAATACAACCAGCCAACCATTATTTTAATAAACACGAACGCAGATATACGGGCGTCATTTTATAAGTGAATTTTGCTTAAGAAAGCCTTCTTCTGTGTTGGTTTCTTTGTTTAATGGCATATTAAACTTCTTGGGTTATTAAATGACAAAGGTATTCTTCTACAAGAACAGTAGTGGTACCATTTAACCCATAGCTGGTAAGATAAGGATGTTCGTACCTTTCCGAGGGTATTTGTCCAAAAGTGAACATAAATGACCGACGAGAGTTCGAACTCGCTTACTAGGATGTTGTAGTTTACGACAATTACCATTACGCCACAGGGTGTCCTTCGCACAAATATTTGTATTTATAATACATAATAGCTTAAGTTATGAAACCAACGTAAGAAAGTGATTTATCAGTTTCTTTCAGATTTTCTCCAGCTTTACCGGCCAGTATTTGAGCACCTTGATTTAGGAATAATGTTTGTTAACGGTTTGTTTGTTTGTTAACACACACACACACACATATATCAAAGTATTAAAAATATATACACATGCAGAAGCGTACTATCTCTCTTTCTCTCTCTTTCTTTCTCTCTCTCTCTCTCTCTCTCTATATATATATATATATATATATATATATATACATATATATATATATATATATATATATATATATACATATATATAAAATACATACAAATATATGCTCATATAATACTAAGTACTTACACACACCATTATCCAATGTATGTATACATATATATTTGGCAATTTACAAGCTCACATACATCCCCACATATATTTGCGTATTACAAAAAATATACACACATATTCAGAGGATACACGGATATATATATATATATATATATATATATATATATATATATATATATATATATATATATATATATATAAAATAAAAAGTATGCACACAGAGTCAATGTACAACAGTCGATACACTCACTCCTTTATATATATATATATATATATATATATATATATATATATTCAAAATTATCCCTTTCTTCTTTTCTGATTCCTTTCTATCTTATAGTTTGTTTTTTCTTTTCTTAAAAAAAGCAATTCTGAAATTACCTACACACAAAAAAGAGACCCTTACACTCACCATTTTTGGATCCATCTTTCGGGAAATTTTTTTTGTTCTTTCTTTTGATGAAGTGGGTAGGGGAGGTAAGTTTAAGTTGTAATTAAGAAGGAATGTCTCGACATTGTTCTTCGAGAATCAAACTCCGCCATTCTGCGTGCGTGTGGAATGGTTCGCCAAAGAATGAAGCGAAAGTAATTCTTTGGCAAAGAGGCGGAATAGAAAGAATTGGCGAAGAGACCTGCCTGATAGAATTCCTTTCTTAAAGGAATCTGAGAAGAAGGGTGTTGCCGTCAACCTAGCCGAGCCCTTTCCATATTCAACGATCTGTTGCAACAATGATATGGTTTTCAAAGAATTTGTCTTGGAGTTCTCTCTTGCTTTCCATTTGGTTTTCGGCCTCCTACCTCCTCCATTATCCCTTTCTTTCAATTTTCTTCCTTTATTCTTTCTGATCAGTTTGATTTCGCTTTTCTTTTTTTTTTAAATTTTTCTTCTGTTTTTTTATACGAATATTTTTTTCTTTTTACTTTTTATTTAATTTTCAAGTCTTTCTTTTTCATTCTAGTACATTTTCTGTTTTTCTTTCTTATTTTTCAATTTATTGCCTTCAAACTTGTTTTTTTCATTGTTGAATATTTTTTTTTATTTACATATTTTTGTATTTCCAATCTTTTTCTTTTTTCAATTTTTGTTTATTTTTCCCAATATTTTCTTTCTTATCAATCTTTCTTTGTTTCTATCTGGTTTCCCAACTCTTTTATTTTCTTTCTTTCTTTCTTTCTTTCCTATTGTCTTTTTCTTTCTTTTTCTTTCTTTCTTTCTTTCTATTTTTCTTTAATTTTTCTAATTGTCTTTTTCTTTCTTTCTTTCTTTCTTATTGTCTTTTTCTTTCTTTCTTTTTTCTTTCTTTCTTTCTATTTTTCTTTAATTTTTCTAATTGTCTTTTTCTTTCTTTCTTTCTTTCTTTCTTTCTTTCTTATTGTCTTTTTCTTTCTTTCTTTTTTCTTTCTTTCTTTCTATTTTTCTTTAATTTTTCTAATTGTCTTTTTCTTTCTTTCTTTCTTTCTTATTGTCTTTTTCTTTCTTTCTTTTTTCTTTCTTTCTTTCTTTCTTTCTTTCTTTCTTTCTTTCTATTTTTCTTTAATTTTTGTAATTGTCTTTCTTTCTTTCTTTCTTTCTTATTGTCTTTTTCTTTCTTTCTTTTTCTTTCTTTTTCTTTCTTTCTTTCTTTCTTTCTTTAATTTTTCTAATTGTCTTTTTCTTTCTTTCTTTCTTTCATTCTTTCTTTCTTATTGTCTTTTTCTTTCTTTCTTTTTCTTTCTTTCTTTCTTTCTATTTTTCTTTAATTTTTCTAATTGTCTTTTTCTTTCTTTCTTTCTTTCTTTCTTTCTTTCTTTCTTTCTTTCTTTCTTTCTTTCTTATTGTCTTTTTCTTTCTTTCTTTTTTCTTTCTTTCTTTCTATTTTTCTTTAATTTTTCTAATTGTCTTTTTCTTTCTTTCTTTCTTTCTTTCTTTCTTTCTTTCTTTCTTTCTTTCTTTCTAGTACAATCTTTTTTACCTGTATTTCTAATAATCTAATTTTTACTTCATTTATTCGTGTTGCGTTCTTAGCATTCTTATTTTGCTCCTTTTATTCCATTTGTTCTAATCTTAATTTTTTTCCAAAATTCGAATTTACATAAATACGTGTGTGTATATGTATGTATGTGTTCGTACGCGCGTGTGCGTATGCAGGGGAGAAAATATAAACAGGCAGATTAATAGACAGACATATGTTGATGTCTTTTATTCACGCAGTATTGAATGCTTAATTTTTAATAAGGCTTTCTTGATTTTCTCTCAAAAGATGAAAGAATTCCTCTCCACGCAAAATAAAAAATA
Organism: Sepioteuthis lessoniana; assembly: GCA_963585895.1. Taxonomy (NCBI): domain Eukaryota; kingdom Metazoa; phylum Mollusca; class Cephalopoda; order Myopsida; family Loliginidae; genus Sepioteuthis; species Sepioteuthis lessoniana. The sequence goes on from CAUZXS010006087.1 coordinate 50,204, forward strand.
ATAATAATAAAGACAGATCTCACGCCATTATTGTTCATTCTCACCGTTCTCTAGTTGGTAATACTTTAAATACTGTGTCCAGTATTCTTCCCTCCTTTTCTCAAATTTCTACAATTTCTTTTATTTTCGTCCCCCTTTTCTTCTCTTTCACTCCAAAAGTTAAATCTCTTTCTTTCTTTCTTTCTCTCTCTCTCTCTCTCTCTCTCTCTCTCTTAAATCCTGCTCTTGCTTCCCCATTTTATCTTTTGCTGTTCTTTTCCTTACACTTTCTTTCCTTGCTCCTCCTACCTTGTTTTGATCTCAGTTCTCCTCCTCTCCCTAGTTCTTTTCCCCCGCCTTTTCTTTCAAATTCTTCGATTTCTTTTATGTTCTCCCTCCCCCCTCTCTCTCTCTCTTAAATCCTGCTCTTGCTTCCCCATTTTATCTTTTTCTGTTCTTTTCCTTACACCTTCTTTCCTTGGTTCTCCTACCTGTTTTGATTTCAGTTTTCCTCCTCTCCCTAGTTCTTTTTCCCCGCCTTTTCTTTCAAATTCTTCGATTTCTTTTATGTTCTCTCTCTCTCTCTCTCTCTCTCTCTCACTCTCTCTCTCTCTCTTTGCTTATTTTCTTGTTTTCATCCATCGTCTTATTCATTGTTTTTTCTTCTTTTCGAATTGTATTTCATTTTATTTTATTTTACTTTGTTTTTAAATTTTCTTTCTCCAACTTCTTTTTTTCGTATTTTATTCTATTCATTTTATCTTTTTTTTTTGTGCTTTGAAAAATTTTTCAAAGACAATATTAAAACAAAAATAAATAAATAAATGGATTGGGGCTGGGGGTTAAAATGAAATAATGGAAAAAATTTAGCAATGACACTGAGTGCGGTATGGTAGGATGAAGAAACGCGTGGCTATTCGTCTGCTTCAGTGATTGTCTTATGAATATTTATGAGATCACGTGAGCCGCTGACGTCACGCAATATGTCTGACCCCATAAGTTGCTGGATGCCAAAACAGAAGCGAAGCGTTTTGAATACAAATATTTCTTGAAAGAAATTATCAGAGAATATCGAGAAAGAAAAGAAAAAGAAAACACAAAAAGAAAGCAAAAGAGAAAAAGAAAGTTTAAGAAGTAGTAAAAAGGATAAAGGGTGAAATGATTCAATAAGTGATCTGAAAAAAAGAAGAAAGAAAGGCAGATTAAAATGTACAAAGAAAAAAAGAAAAAGATGAAAAAACTTTAGAAGAAGAAGAAGAAGAAGAAGAAGAAGAAGAAGAAGAAGAAGAAGAAGAAGAAGAAGAAGAAGAAGAAGAAGAAACTTTAATAGAGAAAGTGGGAAGAAGAAAGAAAGAGAAAGAAAAATATAGAAGACAGACATAAAATGAAGAGGAAAAAGAGAGAGAGAGAGAGAGAAGGAAGGAAGGAAGGAAGGAAGGAAGAGGTTGAGGAAATCAGCATATCAACCCTTTATGGGTTATCTAATGTCGAAATTCTAATCACTTATAAACATTTGATTATAATCACAAATAATATTTTCAAAGTTCAATTGCAACGATTCTTTTAAAACCATCGTTTTTTCTATTTAACTATAATAATAATTTGCCAGCACAGTCATATAATATCAAGTAATTCCTTCTAATACTAATAATTCATGCGCAATTATATGATTTTAAAGTAACTTATAAAAATTATAGAAGAAGAAGAAGAAGAAGAAGAAGAAGAAGAAGAAGAAGAAGAAGAAGAAGAAGAAAGGAAGCGAAGAATAAAAAGGCAAGAAAAAGAGGTCAACAGATCATAGCTTGAGAAAATGATTGCAAAATGAATAAAGGGTTTAGTTTATTTAAGAGCACATCAACTCCTTATGGGCTATTTAATGACAAAATTCTTTGTATTTATAAACATTTGATTATCATCACACATATCTGTATCTTCAACGTTACACTGCATTCATTTTATTTTATTCGTCGTCAATAATCATTTGTTTGCACAGTTATATATAAAAAAAAGTTCCCTTCTAATACAAATAATTTGCACACAGTTACAAGGTTTCAAATGTTCACGTCTAATTCTGATGAATTATATCAAATTTTTTGGTTTCAAGTAACTATTCCTATTTGATAATACTAATTTGTTTGCACATATTTATTTGGTTTCAAGTATTCCTATCCAATGCAAATAATTTCCATACAGCTCAGTTTGACACGTAAATAGGACCCGAACAGGTGCTACCACTCCGGGTCAGAATGACCCAGGAGTAATGATAATGAAGGTGTACTCCACACATCTTACAGTACAACCATCAGATGCAGTTTAGGAGTACAGAAAAAGAAATAGAGAAGGAAAAAGAACAGAAGTGTAGAAAAGGGAAAGTCTCCGTGGCGTAGTGGTTAACGTGCTGGACTGCTACGTCACAAGAAGCAAGTTCGAACTCCAGTCGTGCAATTAAGTTCACTTTCAGGCTAATACCCTTAGGAAAGCTGTGAACCCCAGCAATGGGTTAAATAGTCGCACTCTCTGTTCTTCTACGAGGATGGCTTTGGCATTTAATAACCCACAAACGTTGATATACCATTAAACAAAAAAAAAAAACTAAAGAAAAAAAAGATGAAGAAGGGAAAAGAGGAGGTGGAAGGAGAAGAGGGAAGAGGCATAACAGAAGTAAAGAGATATATAAGAATAAGAAATAAAGTGAACAAGAAAATAAGCAGAGAGAGAGAGAGAGAAAAAGAGAAAGAGAGAGAGAGAGGAAGGGTGGGAGAAAAAGAGGAAGAACATAAAAAAGAGGGTAAAAAGAACGAGGGAAAAAAGAACAAGGGAGAGGAGAACTAGAATCAAAACAGGTAGGAGGAGCAAGAAAAGAAGGTGTAAAGAAAAGAATAGCAAAAGAGAAAAGGGAGAAGCAAGGGTAGGAGTTGAGAGAGAGAGAGAGAGAGAGAGAGAGAGAGAGAGAGAGAGAGATTCAACTTTTGGAGAGAAAGAGAAGAAAAGGAGGAAGAAAATAAAAGAAATTTGAGAAATTTGAGAAAAGGAGAGAAGAAAGAAAAAATAGAGACAAAGGTCGATGAAGTAGCGACTGTTGGTGGTGGGGGATATATGAATGAAAAAGAGATGGGTATGGTGCGATTTTGTTCATGCAAGAAGAAGAAGAAGAAGTAAAAAGAAAAAGAAAAATAGTAAAAACTGGTGTGAAAAATGACAGAGACGCTCATAAAGCCACTTTTTAGTTAACCATTTGTGTCAATGCTCTTTCCCATCTGCCTTAAAAGAAGGTCACCATTTTAAACATTTTTTTTTCATAGTTTTTCATTTATTTATTTTTACATGTGATTTTCCAACAAGAGTCGATACGGACTCTGTCTTTCGACACACACTCACACGAAGCGACTTACACATTGATTTATTCAGTTTAAAAGAAATCACGCACACGAATGAAAAAAATACGGTATGTTTTCATGATTTGATTTATTAGTTAAGTTTTATGGCATATCAACCCTTGTTGGTTATTTAATACCAAATCCTGCAAATACATGTAAATATATATTATTTTTTAAAAATGTTTGTAGATGACATTTTTAGATGAGTCATATCTCATTTGTTTGCACACAGTTAAATGGTTTCAAGGTTTGGTTTGGTTTCTTTGTTTAATGGCATATCAACCTTTGTAGGTTATTTAATGCCAAAGCTATTCTCCTAGAATAACAGTAGTGGTACTATTTAACCCATAGCTAAAAAGATAGGGGGGTTCATACCTTTGCCAAGGGTATTTGCCCGAAAGTGAACGTAATAGCGCGACTGGAGTACGAACTCACTTACTACGATTCCGCAATCCAGCGCTTTAACCATTACACCACGAGGACACCCCCTAAATGATTTCAAGTATTCCTATCAAACACAAATAATTCAATATCAATCATTTGTTTGTACACATTTATATGGTTTCAAGTTTTGTTATCCATGATTCTTTCAATATTATTTGTTGGAATCCTGTTAATATATATTATATGATTTGTAAAAGCATAGTTTGTAGATTACATATTTAAACGAGACAGCTCATTTGTTTGCACACAGTTAATTGATTTCAGTTGATTTTATTCAACATCGCTCATTAATTTCCTCACTGTTAAATGGTTCCTGTGGTGTAATGGTTATCGTCATAGGAAATGAACACGGCGACACGAGTTCAAATCCTGGACGAGACTTATTGCATTTCACATAGCACTAATACCCTTGGGAAAAGTATGAATCCAATTATTCTCCCTCCAGCTATGGGTAAATAGTAGGACAGACTAGGTTCTTCAGTCTTGGTAAGGCAACTAGTCTAGGAGAAGGAAAACTCTGAATTCAAACCTGTTAAACTTCGCTTAAAAATTGACCTTGTGTCATATCCTGCCCGAGCGGAGGGGTTGGTAAATATGGTTAAATGGTTCCAAGTATTTCTTTGTAATACCAATAATTCTATCTTTGAACACAGATGAATTGTTTCAAGTATACTTATCTAACACGAATAGTTTTATTAGCACACAGATAAATGGTTACAAAATCGTTATGTAATGCTCACAATTCAATTTAACATCTGTCATTTGTTTGCAGACAGTTAAATTCTTAACCATTTCTCTTTGATTTATAGATGGGACCCTAACAGGTGCAACTACTCCGGGTCTGAGTGGACCTGGAAGTAATGACAATGAAGAGGTACTCCACATTTCCTAAAGCCCCAGGATTATTGATTGTTTATCAGATTGTTTAGTGTCATACCCGGGACACTCGTTGATGGGGGTCTTACCCGTCTGCAGAGATGCAGATGCATATTCTATAGACCCAGCCGACTGAGCTGTTCCCAGGAGTGCAGTCTCATTAAGTTAAAAAAAATTTTCATAGACACCCCCCCCCCAAAAAAAACAAATCAGAGAATCTTGCGTTGTTCCAGGTTAAGAGAGTTAGGATACTACGCAACTGCTAAAGAGTTCTATTCTCACTGGGTGCCCCCCTTGTTTCAAACTAAGCTAAGCTTAGTAAAATGGAAAGTTATTGCTCATTTAATAGCATATACATATCCTTTAGTCTAAAAATGTAGACATAGTTGATTTTATTGTTTCTGAATTTCTGAAGTGAATAATTATCATTAGGAACTGCCATCGATAGGTTAACGACTATGTGGAAATCGAATCTCTCGCACTCACACGAAGCGACTTACATATTGTTTAGAATAAAACAGGAATTACACATTGTTTAGAATAAAACAGGAATTCTTCCAAGCTGTAGTCGTGTCGGTGCTATTGCATGGTGGCACAACATAATCTTTAAAATGTTAGCTTAGTCGATTAGGGCTGTAGAACACGCTGACTGCAAGCGTATTTTACAAGCCAAGCAGACTGGGCTCTCCTACACACATGGACACACCAGTGAAGGCTGACTAGCTAAGTCTTATATTACTCAGCTTTGGGGGCAAGAGGTGATTGACGATAGGGACGGATGATGAGAGAGTGAGTCAAAGAATCCGTGCTATTTACATGACTTTCTAATAATTATTCACTGACATGTACGAATATCCTAATCTTAGTTATTATCACCAGAACAGTTGTACATTTCGGTGTCTCCCATAGTCTATGATCCTCAGGGAATACTAAGACAAGCCCTTTATTCAATCCATACATAATGTAATTATGGCTTCATATTATTATTTTACTGCTTGGGAGTGTTTCACATCAGCTAACGCTGATGGTCTTTCGCTGGAGTTTGAGTGACAAGTCTCCACAAGTCTCTACGACTCTTCTTAATATTCTGGCCGATCTCAAAAATGCATTAGTTTGAATGATATCTACTCGTCCTCTTATTTCCAAGTCCCCCAGTCCTTGTATCAATCCTTTGGTGACTGTACCTAGAGCACCAATTACAATTAGTATAACCGTCACTTTCATGTTCCACTGTTTTTTTTTTTCAATTCACTAGCAAGTTATCGGTACTTCTTTTCGCTTTCTTTCAATTTTACTCACCAGGGACAGCAAAGTCCACATTCTGCAAGTTCTCCTTTTTTGGTGATTATTAAAATGTCTGGTTGTCTGGCCGTCATTAGGTGATCCGTTTGTATGTCAAAATCCCTGAGAAGTCCGTGCGTCTCATTCTCCTGGACAGGTTCTGGCTTGTGCATATACCATTTGTTTGTATGGTCAAAGTTAAATCTCTTGCACAATTCCCAGTGGATCACCTTGCCCACCCAGTCGTGTTTAGTCTTATACTCTTTCCATGCTAATTTGCTGCCAGTAGCTTATTTTGTGATTGATCGTTTCGTCTCTATCATCCCATAATCTATCAGCTGTTATGCCGTGTCTTATCTATTCTTACTTTGATATGATTAGTCCTTATGGCGTTGTTTTGTGCTGCTATTAGAAGAGATTCAGTTTTTTTCTTAAGCTTTCCCTTTCTTAACGACATTGACGTTTTCTCGTGTGAGTATAATTTGTTATATTTGTTTTTATTTGTTATCATTTTGGCAGTGATTTTTCGAACTGCTGTCCTCATCTTTATTGTGGTAAGTTGAAACACAACGTTTCGGTCACTGTATCCTCCGGCCTTCTTCAAGTGTGCCTTGTTTATCTAGTCATAGAAATGATTCAACCAGGGAAATTGACTTTGAAAATGATTTTCCAGGTTGAATCATTTCTATGCATAGATAAACAAGGGACATTCGAAGAACGCTGGAGAATACAGTGACCGAAGCGTTGTGTTTTAACTTAAGACAACAAAGACGAGGACGACAGTCCGGAAAATCATAGCCAAAATAGTTCACATCAAACTTTATCTTAAAATATTCAGACTGATTATACGAGTTATAAGATGGTCATTATTAGAATAAAGGTCATAGATTTACTCTAATTAAAGTTTAGGATTATTTTTTTCATATTTAAAAGGCTTCTAATTATTTGTTTGTTCACAGTTATATGGTTTCAACTATACCAATAAAACACCAATACCTTGCAAGTAATTATGTAGTTTAAAGTAATACTTGTTAAACTATAATAGCTTCATGTAACTTTCTTAATTAGCACAGTTATCTGATCTTAGTTATTCCTATCCAAAATTAATAATTTTTAAACATCTATTTGAATCATAGATGGGACCCTAACAGGTACGACTAGTACTCCACACAACCCAGGGCTCCAGAATAGGAGCTTCACCACCAGATGCAGCTTAGTGTCATATCTAGAATGTCCCCTTTTGGGGATCATTATCTTCTGCTGAGGACACAGCGTTTTCAAAGTTTCGCCCATCGGATGAGAATCAGATAGAAACAAGATATTTGTGTATACTGTCCAAAACTGGCATAAACTTTAATGATGATGGCTTCTTCCTTGAAATCTAGCCAAGAAACGAGAGAGCAGCTGTTGTTAATTATGATGATGTAAAACTCAAGGAGGGAAATACGACCACCAACACGATAGAAATTTCAAGATTGAAAGATAGCATGTGTAGAGCATTATATAAGCTTCAAGAAACATTCAGTTCTCGTGAATTCCTCCCTGAATTTTCGGTTGATTAAAAAAAAAAAATGCGAAAATATTTTTGATACGCCCAAACATTTACTTAATCGTGTCTGACACAAGTCATACTTTCATCTAAGGCGTACTTGGCTAAATGGTCATCATCACAAGAAATGGAAGCGGCAAATCGAGTTCAAATCCTGGACAAGGCTGTTTGTGTTTCACTTCACGGCAGAAAGGAATTAATATATTTGTTCTCCTATCAGCTATGGGTAAATAGTAGGGCAGATAGGGTTATTTAGCACTGGTTAACTAACCAGTCTAGGCGAAGGAAATCTCTTAATTCAAATTAGCTATAATCCGCTTAAAAAATGACCGTCTATTACATCCTACTTGTAGCAGACGGCTTGGTCAAATACATTGTAATTTACTAAGGTTTTTGCTTAGATGTGGCTCATGGTCGTATGAATGGAACACCCAATGAGACTCGAACTCAACTGTGAAAGGTTGCTACTCTAGCTCACTAACCATTACACCACTCGAGGCGCCCTTGGCTAAATACGTACAGACACTGGAAATAGTCCAAAACAACAGATGGCTATCAGCTGGAGAGAGAGAGAGAGAGAGAGAGAGAGAGAGAGAGAGAAAGATTATGTGTGTGTATGTGTGTGAGGTAATTTACCCGACATGGGTTGAGCCGGCTCCGCCTGTGTATTCATAATTGGTGTTTCCCGGGGACTGAAGTCCAAAAGTAGTCTCTAACCACATTCGTCTTACAGGTTTGAATTCAAAATTTTCCGTCTCAAAGACCGGTTTCCTTACCAAGGTTTAAAGCCCAGTCTGCCATATTATTTATCCATAGCTGGGGTAAGAATAGTTGGATGCATGATTTTCCCAAATTTAAATTGCCTCGTCCAGGATTTGAACTCAGACCGCCGTGTACATTTCCAACGACGATAACGGCTGGAGAGAAGAGATGACAAGAAAGTAAAGTATGAAATACGTACGCAACATTTACCAAGTTTTTTTTTGTGAATATAAAAACGCACCTATCTTTTATTCTTTCACGAGTAGAAGGGAGGGCTTTTTTTTAACGTGTTTGTATGCAAAAGTGTATTGGCTAATTGCGTCCATTTATATTCATATCCGAAGGAACTGAAGAGTGTTGGTGCGTAGTGTGTGTCTATAAACGCGGATCTCTCTCTCTCTCTCACTCTCTAATGCCAGTGTGTATTTGCAAGACAGTGTGTCCAAAAAGTGTATTTTTAAATGGTTTCCATGCGTATTTTTCGTCTTTTAGAATTCTTAAGTGTATATGTCGTCTGTATTCTCCATTTAATGATTCTCCCGCCCATGGAGAGACCCTTGTCACCGGAAATGCCGGCCGCCGACAAACTATTTCGTCTTTCCTTGTTTTTGGCTTATTTTTATTATTTATTTTATTTATTTTTTAGCCTAAACTTTTATTTTTCTTTCCTTTTTTCTTTCTCGTTTTTTTTTTCTTCTCTATTAATTTTTTTTTTCATAATAACTGAAGACAGCTTGCAATTCTTTTTTTATTCTTCATTTTTTTTTGTATTGTCTGCATCATTTCTTAGTATTTTTGTTATGTTTTCGGTGTTGCTTTGCTTGTGAAGGCATTCTACGAAAAGATGGCGGAAAGTCGAAGAACTAAGGAAAATGTAAAAATGAATAAAATAAAATAAAAAAACAAAAAATAAAAATGAAATAATAAGAATAAATAGAACAAAGAAACACTCGAGGAGCACGAGAGAATTGTGGGATGGAAAAAATTTCACCGGAAAAAAATGCAAAACTGAGCTCTATCTGGAAGACGGTCTCAGATGTGAAATATTCTTGAAGGATCAAACTCACTTGCAATCGCTTGTGAACAATGTTTCTTTTAATTTTTTTATAGCGTACGCAGAATCAAAAGACCTCTGAGCAACTGGAAAATTAGAGTAGAAATGTTTTGATTAAAAAAAAAAAAAAATAAGAGTATCGTTGTTTCTTTCTTTTTTTTTTTCTCGTTTTAAGTTTATGAAATGAGGGTCAGTTTCGGTTTGGTTTCTTTGCTTAATGGCATTTCAGCTTCTGTGGGTCATTTAATGTCAAAACCACCCTTTTAGAAGAATAGTAGTGGTGCTATTTACGTTATAACTGGGACGATAAGGGCTTTCATACCTTTCCTAAGGGTATTAGTCCGGAAGGGAGCGTAATAGTGGGACGAGAATTCAAACTCGGTTACCGCAATCTCACAGTCCTGCACGTTTGCTACAACGCCATGGAGTTTCCATCCTTTCCCAAGGCGACCAAAGGAGTTGCTTGTTCAATAACGAATTTTTATCATTAAACTCCTTTTATTCATTTATTTGGAATTTTAAAAGTGCAGTATTAAAATTATATTGTGTGACAATCTTTTCTTCTGCACAGCTGCAGAACTTAAAAAAAATTACTTTCGAGGTTTGGGGATGTTGACTTTTGTGCTACAGCAGGCGCTCAGAGAGAGAGAGAGAGAGAGAGAGAGAGAGAGAGAGAGAGAGAGAGAGATTGTGCACCTGGCACTTATACCAGGTGGTCTCAAAAAATGAACAGTTCAGTTTTCAGGAGGGGAGGGTTCCCCACCTCCTAAGGCAGCACCTTCCCTCGCCTAAAAAAAGGTTGAAGCTGAATTGATTGCTGGGCGCCTGGGGCGCTTCTTTTAGGGGAATACTGACGGAACTGAGCAACTTTTTAAGGAGTACTTCATGCTGAGGAGTCTACATTGAACCGACCTTGCAACACATCTCAGTGGTGTAGGTGGGTGGTTAAATCAAGAGAGAGAGAGAGAGAGAGAGAGAGAGAGGGGAGAGGGAGGGGTAAAAAGAAGAGATAAAAAAGAGAAATCAATAAACGAAAAAAATTCTTTTAGATACATTGGTATATAGATTCTCACTAAGTGTCTCCAAAATACTATCCTTCCTCTGAATAGGAGTACCCTCCAAAGAAAAGGGGTATCCCGGCTATGACATTAACCTGGATTCATGAGAGAGGCTCTGGGAATTGTGGAGTATTTCTTTATTGCTATTACTCCTGGGTCCATTCTGACTTGGAGTTGTTGTACCTGTTAGTGTCCCATCAATAGGTTAAATTGATTTGTTTGAAAATTATCCCTATTGGGTAGGAATACTAGCAACCATTTAAGTGCGTAAAAACAAATGATTTTTATCAAATTATAATTAGTTGAAACCATACAATTATGTACAAATTATTAGAGTTAGATAGGAATACTAGAAACCATACAATTGTGAAAAATTTTTGTATTAGAAAGGAATTATTGATATATGAGTAAGTTGACCGACCCTAGTCGAGGACAACTCGAGGGTTCTCTTCAATAGCTCCCACACTGAGATATTGGAAAGAGCGCCACTCTTTTGCTTGAATTGCTCGGCTTACCCTTGATCCGTACCTTATAATGCAGAGTGTTAAGCAAAGAGGTATCAAGTACCATATTTTTTTGTATGACTCAATATTGGATTGAATCTTGGTCTCTCAGACCATTTGGCAGACACTCTAACCATTGTGTTAATGGCTGGTACATTGATAAATAATCGAATGTAAAGAAATGATTATAGAAAATTATAAATGAAATTAGATATTGAAAATATAGCTATAATTCTAATCAAACATTCAGAAATGAAACAAATTTCGACTTTAAATAGCGCATAAGGTGTTGATGTGCCGTTAAACTAATAAGATAACCTAAATTAACCCCCCCACAAAAAGAATGGCTTCTTACATGATTATTATTAGCAACGATATCTCTCTTGGCCTAGTCGGCCTACACCGACTATATCTCTGCAGAGGGGAACGACCCCCTCCCCAACGAGCGTCCTGCATATGACACTAAACAATCTGATGGTAAGGCTCCAGTAATGCTGGAACTTTAGGAAATGCAGAGTACCCCTTTATTGCCATCGATCCCAGGTTTACTATGGTCCAGAGTGCTAGCACATGATAGGGTCCTATCTATGGGTCAAATAGAACTAAACTACGGACTCAAGCTAAAGGGAATTGTTTGAAATGGGACTGTTTTTACGTTTAACTACATGTAGATAAAAAACTGTACTTATACTAAACTGAATTGTTTGAAATAGAACTGTTCATATGAATAAAAATGAATTTGGCATTAAATAAACTACAATGGTTGATATGCCATAAAACCAAACCAAACAAAAATAAAACAAATCAGACGTCTCCCTCCCACAACCCGAAGCTAAAAATGAGAACAGAGAAAAAGAGAGAACATTTTTTTAAAGAAAGCCCACGGTAAAATTCAACAAACAGTAATGATCTTTAAAATAAAAAAAAACAAAACAGTATCACTACAATAAAACAAATAATGACGAAAATGCCACAAATGGGTCTTATGAAACTTTCGAGAGAGAGAGAGGGAGCGCAAGGAAGATAGAAAAATAAAGAGAGTAAAGCAGGGGAGAGAGCGAAAATAGGAACAAAAAGTAAGAAGATCAAGAAAGAACAGAGGAGGAGGTAAAGAGAGCGAGAAGGTAAAAAGAAAAAGAGTAAAGAAAAAGAAGAGCAATAGAGAGAGAAAGAGAGAGAGAGTGGGGGAGAGTGTGGAGAGAAAAGGGAGAAAAATTGAGTGCAAAATTTAGATAAAATAAAAGCGAAAGATAATAATAAAAATTGGGGAGGCCGAGAGAAAAATGCTAACAAGAGAGAAAGAAGACAGTTAAAAAGGAGTGAGTTTGAAAAAGAAGTACGTGCGCGTGCGCGTGAGAGAGAGAGAGAGAAAGAGAGAAAGAGAGAGAGAGAGAAATTTAAGAAGAGAGAGGTCGAAAGAAAGAAATGCAAGGAAAGAGAGAATAAAAAGGAGAAGAGAAAAAGTAAAGGAGAAAAAGCGAGAATAGAATTTAGATAAAACGAGAGAGAGAGGGGGGGCAGACAGACAGACAGACAGACAGAGACGAAGAGACAGAGACAGAGACAGAGAGATGTATTAAAGAAAACTTCTCGTGACTGATTAGAGTTAGGTGAAAACAAGAAAATTTTGCGGTAAAAATATACAATGAAGTATCCCCCTCCCCCGCCTCCGTAAACTGAAACGTCCATAAAGAAAAAAATGGTTACTATTTCCGGCCGGAGTTGTGGAACCATTGAACAAAACAAGACACTCATCGTATTTGGAGGCACGAAATAATGGTTAGTCGGTGACAAGATGTCCGGAGAAGCTTAGCAAAACGAGAAGGACCCCCCACCGCTTCGGCGTCACCCAAGGGCAAGGACTGAAGCCAACTGGCTAATAAGAAAAACAACCGTCAGAAATGCTAAGTAATATAGACACGGAAAAGAAAGAAAACATAAAGCAAAAGTAGAAGGAAAGAAACAAAGAAAAAGTTGGACGCTTGACGTAACGCAAAGGTTACCACGTTGTCTCGATATCAATGATCGCTGTACATTGTATTAAACTCTTTAAGTTTATGATCTTGAGGCAGACGCTGCAGAACCTTATAAATACGCAAGGGTATTATAGGTTATTTTAAGAAAAGTTTAATATAGTGAGTTTAATTCTTACTAGGTGCCCTAATGATTTGAGTGCTCGCCAATAGTTCGGAAGATCGAGATTCAATCCCAGGTCGAGTCATACCAAAGACTCAAAAAATGGTAATTGATACTTAATACTTAACATTATAAGGTGTGTAGAGCAATCAAGGTAAAGGAGTAACGCCCTCCCCTACACCTCGGTGTCGTAGCTATTGAAAAGGGAGCTTTTGGGTCGCCCTTGACTACGGTCGGCCAACATACATATTTTTCTCTAGTTCCGCCAATCATGATTAAATATAAATTCGAATGTTTACCAAATGGGTCTCGAAAATTATTACCATTTTATGAATTACTCAACAGTTCTGGCCTTGTACCGGACAAAACAATAAAAAAAAAGCAATAAAATATTGAATCAACAAGTCATTTAATTTTCATTCTCTCAAACTAAACAGTCCAGTCGGCAGCTAGGTAAGATTCACCTCACCCACTTTAACAATTGTCCTGGATATGACTTTAAATAATCTGATGGTTTGGCTTCTGATTTGGGAGCTTTAGGGAATGTAGAGTACCCGCTTATTGCCATAAGAGAAGCTCAGATATAAGAGAGATTTTCTCTGGTCCCAAAATAGAGCCTGTGTTACCTAAACAAAATAGACCAAACCCTGATATAAGATACTTATTCTCCGGTCCCGACAACTCTCTTATATCCGGGTTACACTGGAATACCAGTTCAACTATGACCTGGAGTCGTTGTAACTATTAATGTCTTATCTATGGGAGAAATAGAATTGTTTAACCATTTACTACTCTTAAAACATTTAACTTTGTGCAAACAAATGGCTGTTGAATTGAATTTTTAATACTCAGCAATGCTTTCAAACATTTAATTAAGTGTAATAAAACCATTTGTATTGGATAGCATTACTTGAAGCCATTTAACGGTCGGCAAACAAATGAGATCTGACTTGTTTCAAAATTATTAACTATGAACTTTTAAATGGTTAGAGTGTTCGCAATAGCCGGGGAGACGTGGGTTCAATCCCAGGTCGAGTCATACTAAAGACTCAAAAAATGGTACTTGATGCTACTTTGCTTAACACTCAGCATTATAAAGTAAGGATCAAGGGTAAAGTGGAGCAATCCAGTGAAAGGAGTAGCGCCCTCCCCAACACCTTGGTGTAGTAGCTATCAAACAGGGAGCCTTCGGGTCACCCTCGACTAAGGTGGCCAACTTTACTTACTTTACTATATATATAAGCAGGATTTGGCACTAAATATCCTACAGGAGTTGATATGCCGTAAAACATAAGCCTCGAACCAACCTTAAATTAAAAATTTTTCACTGAACTCTGTTGACATCATAACAGCTATTTTTTTATCTAAAAAAAAACTATTACTGATATAGTGAGTTTAATATTCGTGACTTTGTGAAATTAAGTTGGCTCTCTATAAACTCGTGTACGCCAATCTCGTACCATGGTCGCTCCTTGATATATTGTCCGGAAATCATTAGTTTATTGAATTAATTTTTGAAGCGAAGAATTATTCCTTGCCCTACCGTTATGTGTGAATTTCAATACGACAAATGTTTTTCTTATGAATATGGATTTACCCAACATCTCTGCCACTGGCCGAATATAACATAATACCACCTCAATATCTACTTATAGAAAAATACTACTTCTACTAGTTGTTATATATAATGTATAAATTTGTATGCAAATGGCACAATTTGGTAGGTGGTGGCGGTGGTGGACAGAAGCAATATTTTGAAAGAAGGCATGAAAACTTATGGCTTAGCGGACATTTCTTTCTTATTTTTCATTTCTTAAAAAAAAACAACTTTAAACCTGTACTTCTCATTGTTCAGGGTCACATTTTTTTTTCTCGGGATCATGTATTTTCCCAAATGACATCTGGTAATTTATTTCCCTGTCATTATAAATCTATAGAGGTTTGGTTTGGTTTGGTTTGGTTTTACGACATATCAACCGTTGTAGGTTATTTAATGGCGAAATCGGTTTATTCATATGTATTAGATATATATGATTTGTAAACATCAGTCCACAAAGTTAAATAGTCCCAAAGATGACTATGTATTACAAACAATTCAATTAAACACCAGTCGTTTGTTTACACACAGTTAAATGACTTATCTAAAAATTCAATTTAACATAAGTCATTTGTTTGCCCTCAGTTTAAATGTCAAACAGTTCAATTTGACACATAGATAGGTTCCTACCAGGAGCTACCACTCTGGGCCAGAGCAGATCTAGAAGCGATGGTTATGAAGGAGTAATCCGTATTCCCCAAAGCTCCAGTATTACTTGAGTCTCACCATCAGATTGTTTAATGTCATATCCATGACACTCGTTTGGGTATCCTTGCCTCTGTAGAGAAGAGGAAAATCTCATTTTGTTTTGGCGCGCTATTTAATTCGACACCGAATTTCACCCAATCAGGATGACATATCCCATTCAGCCCGGATCTTCATTTCCGGCTACCAAAGGGGTGAGCGGCCAAACACAACCCTCTCTTCGGCTGGAGGCGGCGACTAGAACGGACGTGTCTCTGGTCGCCCCTGCTTAGCGATGCCTTATAGCTAAACTAGCCACCCGGTGTGGACATATCACCGGGGCTTTAACCCTAGCAGCAGCAACATGGACATTCAACGAGGGAACCTTCTAATTTATGGATTCTTTGCGTCTAATATTTTAGACCAAGGAATCCCAGTTGAATATGAATTAGATACGTTCAACATGCCTTCCACAAGCACCACAGAAACTTACCATGTCGATCCGAGCGCCGCTCCGCTCTCGACACAAAGTACACTGTGACTTTGAATACTTCCCTCACACGTCCAACGACACGCTGCCATTTCCAGCATCCCGCTAAGCTATCGCGTCTCCAAAAAACCCACAAGCCTAAATACCACGAGTTTTGCAGCGCCAAGAACAAACCTCCTCAAAGCTGCAAATAAAGAACTTTCGTTCTTGTGTGTTGTTATAAAGCAAAGTCTTGTAATTCATTTCTTGTGCCCATAAAATCTATAGTGTTAGGGAAAATAACTAATTCCCTCAAACCGCTATACCTCTCTGCAGAGATGTAGTCGGTATATTCTACAGTTCCAGCCGACTGGGCTATCTATAGAGATGATTATCAAACCTATTTAAGTATATAGGTTCATCAAAATACTCCAATGGAATGTTAAAAACAATCATGGAATATATTTTCCAATACTTACAAAGTTTGAATTAGTAAAATACAGAGCAAAGTTGTGTGGAGGAAGATTGTGGAAAGTCTTGCTTGAAGAGCGTGTTTGCCATGAAAATCAGTATTTTAAATTCTGCTGGTAATTACTGAAACACTTTATGAAACCAGATTTTATTATTCATTTCAATCAAAGGGGAAAATTTCTTATTTCAAAGAATCATAAAAATGTCTATTTGATTTGATACTCAGTTATTTTCCTTAGATTTGAAATTTCTCCCTGGGGAGCTAAGTGCTTCCCATTTGAAAATCAGAACATTTACTGAGGCCATTTTCTTGTATTGACTTTCTTTTTTTTCCCCTCTTTGCCCGCTTATTTTTTTCTTT
The DNA here is from genome assembly GCA_963585895.1 of Sepioteuthis lessoniana. NCBI lineage: Eukaryota > Metazoa > Mollusca > Cephalopoda > Myopsida > Loliginidae > Sepioteuthis > Sepioteuthis lessoniana. Next base: position 66,805 of record CAUZXS010006087.1, read on the forward strand.
CGGCCTTATGAGTCGACCTCAAACGAAGCAAGTACAGATAACTTCATTAACAATCTATTTGGTTGAAATAAATATTTTGCCTTAGTGCTTTCAAGTCTACGTTTATATTAACAGGTCGTTTTTTTCTTCTTTTCTTGGGTGGGTAAGGGGGTTATTACCCTTACAGATTAGTCCTGATTTTTAACTCTAAACAATTTGTCTAGACACACCCACATCTGACTTGACTGTTTCTACATTTTTGTGTATTCTTCTTGAATCCGAAATAAATTGCGTCTTATCAGCGAGAAATAGTTGTTTACTCTCCTTCATGAATTATTTATAGATCTTCATTTAAACATAGCTTCGTCTGATCCAAGTCCATAAGGATCAACCTCATTAACCGTAGGTAAAAGTTTGCAAACTCGTTAACCATCACATTACAGGCCCAAGTTTATGAGGATCAGCCTCATTAATCGTTAGTAAAAATCAAGCTCGTTAACCATCACATTACAGAAAAGAACCCTTAAATACATTTACTATACTTAGCTTCGTCTGGCTCAAGTCTACGAACATAGAACACCTCGTGAGAACCCATTTCACAATTCAATAAATCTTCTTGACTGGCTCGTTAACCATAGCCTATCCGAAAGTAGTCATAGATATTTAATAAAACTATCTTTGTGTGGTTCCTGGTCATAAACGTTGGAGCACCCTGTGAAGATCAAATTCACTAGACAAGGTCTGTTATATATATATATATATATATATATATATGTATGTATATATAAAGGTAGGTAGAACGAGTCATTTATGAGTAATTTTTCTCCCAGATGTTATGGTACCTCGCAAAGAGGCACTCCTGCAGATACCAATTTTATTTGCTTTCTGGATTTTCTCAGTCAATTTTAAGCTAAAATTTTCCTAGTACATCCATAGATTTGAAAGTTTTTTCTTTTTTTTTCTTCGGTATAAATCATCAAAATAGTTGAAGTTACAAATTGTAAAAAAGCTACATAATGCTGTTTTTTTTTCTAATTGTTGTATTCGTGCTTTGCTTTTTTTTCTTCGTTTACAAGAAGATCAATAACACTATTTATTTTATATTTGATGTATTTATTAATAACGAAATTGACAATGATCATTTTGTTGATAGCCTAAAATTGTTATATATAACTTAACAACATTAATATAACCCCTCATAGCCCTGATGATGGTTCTGTAGAACCGAAACGTTATAGTGTCGACTTTGTTTCTCAATGAATCTCTCCTTCTATTTGGATTACCTTGATATCAATTTTTCTTTACAAACTCTCGGATTACAATCCATTATTTTCTTCCATTCTGTCCTATTGATTAACAAGATCCAAACCCATTCTCCCATTCCCATAACTCATATGGATGACATCAAGATGATTCGCAGATGCAAAGACCTACTCAAAAACAAGAAGACTTTTCTAAACAACTATATACAAGAAAAAATCATACCTACCAGAATGTCTAGTGTTCTTCATCCATCCCAATATCTTCCTGGATTACCAAAGTGTGTGCCTTGAGGCTTATATTCGTGTTTTAGGATTTTTCCAGGCATATACAATTGAAAAAAAACTAGACTTATAGGATTGGAACTTCGTCGAAAACAAGGAATGATTCGAAATATTTCTTGATGAACAAACGGAACGTGCATTCTGCAAAATGTTTCTAATAGGTCAGGAGACGTGGTTTAAGCAACAAACGCTGATTCATTGATCAAACAGCCAACTTTTTCTTACCATAAACAGCCAACTTTTTCTTGTTATACAAATTTTCAAAAGTTTTTATATATTTTTGAACACTTTTTACACATCCATCGTTAACTTAACATCACTAATATTACCCCTCATAGTCCTAATGATGGTTCAGTTGAACCGAAACGCTATAGTGTCGACTTTGTTTCTCAATAAATCTCTCCTTCTACTTGGATTACCTTGTTATCAATTTTCTTTACAAACTGTCGGATTACAATCCATTATTTTCTTACATATATATAAGATCACAATTTTGGGCTACTTACATATTTTCGATTCTACGTTACAAGTAATCAGAGGTTCTCCACCAAAAAAAGGATAAAAAGGTTGAAAGACAGTCTTCAAGTTCTTTGTTTCTGAATCTTCTGCCAACTATTAAATATTCTTGTGATCGAAACAAAAGAAAGAGTGAAGTTGTTACATCTGGCGGAATAAAAAATCCAGAAAGTAAAAGAATTTCCCCTTTAAAAGATTTTCTCGGGTGTTTTGGGCAGCAGTCGTTGAAAAAGGTGATTACATTTTTTATGATGATATTTCAATAAACTAAACTCATAGTTCTTTTTATATCTTCTACAAAACGTAATGAAAGAAAATTGGTGTCAAAAGAGTATCGAAAATGCACAAGCTGTAAAAACAAAATGCAAATCATTTAGCGCCAGTCGTAACAAGTCTAAGACCACAGGCTCAAGTCGTAATGCACCAAAGACAAAATAAACTTATTTATATAATCCCCAAATAAACCTTACTTTTGGCTCACTATATATATATATATATATGAAGCCAAATGTAATTAAAACTGTATATAAAACAAGATAATTCTTTTTTAATATAGAAAATGTAAAACGTACTCACTGTGATGTTGACCGTAATTCTTAGTGTATATTCCAAAAATTCCTTTATTCAATGGTGTTGGTTAAGTAAATCTTAATGTTTCCCAAAAACAGCAAGATGGAAAAATCTGAAAATAAATGAATAAATAAATTAAACCGTTTTTGATAATTATCGTTATGGAAAGTAAAACAATAGTGTGGCTAAATTTGGGCGGCGGGGGAATGTATAAATATTACAAATCGTCTTCAGGCAATTGATCGTAGATTTTATTATTATTATTATTATCATTATTTATTCATTTATTCATTTATTCATTCATGTTCCACGCCTTGCAAGTTTTTCAGTCTAGTTTTGATCGGGTCTCTTTCACTTAAGTCTGAGTAACAGCAAGTCTCCTCAGGTCTCCAGAACTTTACCAAGTATTCTAGCCGATCTTAACAATTCTATGGCTGGTATTGCTGCGATCATCATTCCTCTGATTTCCATATCCTCTAGTCTTTGAGAACCGTTCCAAGTGCACCAATTATTATTATTGATATTTACTCCTTTAGAGTTTTTCACATCAGCGTTAGATGATAGTCTTTCACTGGAGTTTGTGTGACAGCAAGTCTCCTCAAGTCTCTAGGACTCTTCTCAGTATTCTGGCCGTTCTCAACAAAGCAGTAATTTAGATAGTCTCCACTCGTCCTCGAACTTCCAAGTCCTCTAGTCCCTTTAATCATATTTATCAGGTCAATTTTTAAGCGGAGTTTAACAGGTTTGAATTCAGAATTTTCCTTCTCCTAGACTAGTTGCCTCACCAAGGCTGAAGAACCTAGTCTGTCCTACTATTTACCCATAGCTGGAAGGAGAATAATTGGATTCATACCTTTCCCAAGGGTATTAGTGCTATGTGAAATGCTATCAGTCTCGTCCAGGGTTTGAACTCGTGTTGCCGTGTCCATTTCCTACGACGATAACCATTACACCACGGGCACTTCTTGTGCCTTCATTAGTCCTTTAGTTACTGTGCCAAATGCACCAATCACGATTGGTATAATTGTCACACTTTTTGCGAGTTTTTCACACCATTTTTCACAATATTTTCACTGAAGTTTAAGTGATAGCAAGTCTCTTCAGGTATTCAGCCGACCTCTTCATCAAAATCTAAGAATGATAAAACATTAAAAAAAAAAACCCTAACCTAAACCCTAAAGCAGACACAACAGACAACATCAATCTAAACCTTCTGGCATTAAATAACCCACAGTGGTTGATATGCAGTTAAACAGAACTTAAATTCAAGTCTTCAGGGTTCCTTTAAATATTCTTACTGATTTTATCGGTGCTATGGGCCGAAGGTATCGATTCTTTCTTTTGATCTCCAGTATATATATATATATATATATATCATTAGCGGTGGCACCAACACATATACTATCAGGATGTATGAGTGATTAAGGAATAATTTTTCCTCCACAAAGTCCCGGTCTCTCTTGAGGTGTCACTCCAGTACAAATCAATTTTACGTGCTTACTCGACAAATTAAACCTTCCAATTAAATTCTAAGCTAAAATAGTCCGAATACATTCAAACCTTGGCTGTAGTTATTTTGTTTGCTTGTTTATATATATATATATATGTATATATATACCTTCGAGAAAAAACAAAATTCGGTCGCATTAGGATTATAAATTTATTTCCATCCTGTTAAGAGCATTGATATGAATCAATAACTCCAACATTGGATCTGAAGAAGTCCTGTTAAATTTTTTTTGAGTTATTGTAAGCTTTAAAAGCAACTAGAAAATTGCACAGAAATAGTTGTTTAGATTAAAAGTAATAATGATTGAAAACAACTTAGACTCTGTTAAAAAAATTTTCAGTCAATTTTTATTCTTTCATCTGTAAACCTTTTGTTTAATCTTTTTTAAAAATAACTTTTATTTATTTACAAAATTGGGAAAACTAAATTTATTTCATTTCCTGCATTAGAAGTTATTTACTAAGAATTATTTTGTTGAGATATAAAACTAAAAGTATGAGCCACCTGGTGAGAATTATGATCACTAACAATGGCTTGTAAGCCCAATTCGCTCTCCGTAGCGTGTTGGCTAAAATACTGGACTGTGGCCTCGAAGTAAGCGAGTTTGAACTCTAGTCGCGCTATTACGTTCAATTTCGGACTAATACCATCGAAAAAGGTATGAACCCTCTTATCCTCATCAGTATTGGCTTAAATAGTATCTCTGCTGTTCTTCTAGAAAGATGGCTTTGTCATTAAATAATCCACGATAGTTGATATGCCAATGAACAAAGAAACCAAACCTAACCAAACTCACTAACCCTTATATCACGTGAAGCGACTAATTAGAAGTCTCTTTTTAAATTAAGCAATAAAAGCTTAGAAAAATTCAGTCCTCAGTTTCATAGAGGTCTTAATTTGGTATGACAGCTCTTTGATTCACGAATATGAATAAATCGTAATGATAGATCAGTATTTCCTAAAAAAGAGTCATAGGAAACTTTCGGTGTGTAATATGATTAAGGATAACAATTAATTATTTTAGTTAATCGTTTTATTTATAGCAATAAATTGTGAGTTATTTGAAAAATTTGAATTGAGGTGTAAGTCACAAAGGTAAAATGTGTGCACGTGTCCCAGGATATTAAATTGACAAGTTCTTTTAGATCCGCTGAGGGACAGGATATCAAAAAGAAAAACATTTCGTCAGCTGAGGAATGAGTAATTGTGTATAGCATAAAAGTTTCAGTAATGACGTTACACTGGAAAGTTTTTAGTAATTACGTAAGCAGTAATTAAGAGAAATTTTAGAAGAAAATATAAAAAGATTTCGAAGCGAATTTAGTTAATTCAGAGTCAGGGCTGTTAATCGGAGACAGACAATGAATTAGTCGGGAGATGAGATGAATAGCCCAAGAGGGGGTGACGGACCTGGTCGAGGCGAAAAGTTAGAAGTCGGTGTTTTGATCGTTCGTCTTCCACGAATGAGACTTTTAGCGTTTCTATGTGAGTAGAAAATAAAGTTGGCGACCTAAGTCGAGAGACACACGAAGGCTCCCTTTTCTACGTTCTGCCGATGAGAAATTCTCAAGTTTTGAAAAATTTCATTTAAAGTTAAGCGAGTGAAATAATTTTTTTTCTGACTTGGTTGTTTAGCAAACAAAAAACTCTTTCTAAAAAGTCTGTTCTTCTTTCATTGGCATAAATATTAATCAATTATCATTAAACTTTCATCTTTCAAAAGCAAATTAAAAAGAAACGTAGATAGAAATTATTTATATAAAAAAAAGATTATTTATAAAAAATATTTTGAAATTTAGGTTCGAGGAAAATCCGAAGCAAACTGCACGATAATTAACAAAATAGTTCAATACACGTCACCATTTGATCATAAGATACATACATCAAAACGGAAAAGTTTCTAAGTTTGATCCACGGGTACCTTATCTTCCGACTGTCTCTCTGCGTAATGGAAGCGTTTCCTGCTCATTATCAAATAGAAGACTTGCTACCGACCCTTTCAGCAGTGATGAAAAGTTGTTTCGCGATAATCATATCCAATGAAAATAAAAATGACGGAGTGAGATAATAAATAATGGTCTTCTCTTGGATTTGTGACCCTGTCTTTGTACATCACGTCTATATTGCTAACGTGAGAATTGAGAACACTTTCTCGTATTTGATTCCCGTCTCTTGAACGAATAAATCTTTCTTGTCATATCTCTTCATTGAACAGACTTAGTCTCATTAACCGACGAATGACGCTGTCGTTTCACCCCACCATTGAAATGAACAGCCACATAGCTAAACGCACCTATACGAGAAAGACTTTTTACCGTTTATAGTCTCCTAATATAATGCTGGTCCATGGAACAATATTCACATTTCATCGGTTAAGACACGCTTGTTTTCTTGAAATAATTTTTGTTTTAAAGGTTTCAAATGTTCTATTTTCAAAGGTTAGCTTATTTTGTCTTTTCTTCCGTTTATTCAATGTTAATATATCAATGAATATACTAATGTTGATATTGGACCTTTGGGAGTGGGGACGCGGTTAAACATCTCCCCTTGCTCCTACTGTTACCAATAACTGGTAAACATTCCAACAATGGTTAGTACGTAATCAAAAAAGCCCAGTCGGCTGGGGTTGTAGAATACACCAACTGCATCTTTGCATACACCACTCAACGAGTGTCCCGGATATGATACTAAACAATCCGATAGTGAGGCTCCAGTTATGCTGGAGCTGTGGGTAAAGTGGAATACCTCTTTATTACCAATGCTCCCAGGTTCTTTCTATGGGTCAAATAAAACTGTTTGACATTTAAACTGAGTGGAAACAAATGATTTGTTTTAAATCGAATTTTAAGAAATAGAACTGAGTGATCTTTTAATTGGGTATAAGCAATTAATTGATGTTTAATTGAATTGTTAGTGATACATAGTAATACTTGGAAAAATTTAACTGTGATCAAACGAATGAATTGTGTTGAATAGATTAATTGGTATTACATAGCAATAATCGCTTAAGACCATTTAACACAGGAGCCGAAAATGAGTTCAGGCTCGTTTAAAAATGTTATCAACAAAATGTCTTTACAAATCACATAGTGTGAAGAATTATTGTCGTCATTTTGATATCTCACACACACACACACACACACACACACACACGCACACACATACATACAAATGCAGAAAAGGCGTCCATCATTTGTTAGTTGTAAAATCGCTAAGGAAACCAGAATTAAACCGGCTTTAAACGCAGCATCTTGCATCTAACCGGCACTGTGTACAAGGATACTCAAGCACAATTGCATTCGCTCTCACATGTAAGCTAAAGATTAAACTAAACTAAAAAGATTTGTCTAATTCCGAACGTTGGGCGTACAGGATACAAGGGAATTAACTTGAAACTACTTCCCGAAAAAAGGCATCAGACAGGCCATTTGGGAAGGAAGCGACATTGCTAAAATGGAATTCAGGACGCGCTGACTTCCGAATACTGAAACATTAACTACAAAAATGACAAGAAGGCCAACAGACAGACACCGCAACAAGAGGGTTCCTCTATGTGAGGCTGACATTAAACTCTACACAATTACGGCTAGTTGTCTTTATTTTTGTCCTTTCTTTTCAAGCGTCATGTCATTTTCCATTCTGACATGATTTGTTCCGCAAACTCTAGGGCTATTTTTCTTTTTTTAGGAGTCGTAGTTTGGTTTCTTTGTTTAATGGCATATCAACCATCATGGATTATTTAATGCCGAAGGCATTTTTTTAAAAATAAAAAGTAGTGATATCATTTAACCCATAGCTAGGAGATAAAGGGGTTTATACCCTTTCCAAGAGGATTAATTCGAAAGTGAATGTAATGGCGCGACTGTCGTTCGAACCCCTCTACTCCGAAAGTGGTAATATCTTTCAGCCAGATATTCTCCCAGTAAAGACATGGCTTGCTTTGTTTGACCAATGGCTTCTTTTTGATCTGATCGATTGATTGATTTTGATGACAAGTCAACTAGTCTTGGGTTATTTTAAGCCTATAGATTACGGAATCACGTTCATTGTTCTTTTATATTTTCTGCAGAGTTGTTTCTTAGTTTCAGTTTGTCTTCTTTAATGGCATTTCAATCTTCATGACAAAGTCATCCTTCCAGAGTGGCTGTGGTAGTACTATTTAACTCATTGTTGGAGGTGTTAGGGAGTTTATACAGTTGCTTCTTAAAAGTTTTTTTTTGCACAATAATAATGATTCTGGTCAAAATTTCATAGTTATCTCCCCTGATAGATTTTTACGGCATGTCAACCTGTCTAGGACTTTGATTTGCTCACTGTTGTATATTTTCAAGTATTCCTAATTCTAATAATTCATACACAATTATATGATTTCAAGTTATTATTTCTATTTGATAATGATAATTTGTTTGCACACAGTCATATATCTTTAGATAACTACTCATTGGCCTAGTGGCTCGAGTGTTCGGCTATGGCCCGGTAAACAGGAGTTCAATCCCAAGTCGAGTCATACCAAAGACTCAAAAAATTGTACTTGATGCTACCTTGCTTAACGTTCAGCATTATAAGGTACGTATCAAGGGTAAAGTGGAGCAATCCATGGAAAGCAGTAGCGTCCTCCCCTACACTTCAGTGTAGTAGCTATTGAAAAGGGAACCTTCGAGTCGCCCCCGACTACGGTCGCCAACTTTACTTTTATTCCTATTTAATAGAAACAATTTTCACGAAGTTTTTTCGGTATCAAGTATTCCTATCTAATGTAAATAATTTGCTCACAGTTGTATAACGCTCGTATCGTAGCGGTTATCAAGCTAAAAATGAATTTGGCAACCCGGGTTCTAAATCTCAACAAAGCTGTTTACATTTCACATAGCGTTCACACCCTTGTATGAATCCCAATATTCCCTTTCCAGCTATGGGTAAATAGTGGGGCAGACTGAGCTCTTTAACCTTTAATAGCAACTGGTCTTAGAGTAGGGAAAACTGAATTCTCACCAGTTGTAGACCTGGAGAGGGATGGTCTGTGCCAGGTTGTTCTTGCTCATGTCTCTCTACATGAGCAAGCTCCACAACGAACCACAAGGTTACCGGACCAACAGCACATAAAAGCGAGGTTTTTGCTAGCGTAAAATTATTTAAATGTTCCAGCTTGGAAAATAAAGCAATTTCCAATACAATTTGCAAGTTAATTTATTTTCTCTTTCTCTTTATCTTGTTAATTTCGTTATTTTCCTTTTGTCTATTCTCGTTTTCGGTGTCTTTCTCCCATTTCTTATATTCTTTAACTTTTTATATTTTTTTCTTCTTTTTCGTTTCATATTGTTTTCTCCTGCCCCTTCCTTCTTTATCTCTATTTTCGCTTTCTTTGACTTCCTTTTATCTCCATCTTAATCGTTTCCCCCCCCCCACTCAACCGTTCCAAGACTCCAGTTTCATATCCCGGCTCCTTTCCCGCCGGGATTTGACAGCAGGGTGCATGCCGTCAAATTAAAACTGAAAGGATTGTTAATAAATTTCCGAGTCATCACCCGGCAAATCGCAGACTGACTGGACAGAGCCACCTAACCCCCTTTCCTCAAGCAATGGAGAAAGAACGAGAGAGGGGGTTCGAACGCAAAGAGCTCTAAGGGTCAAGGGTATGGTTACTGGGTAGACAGTCGGGCCACAGAAGCCGGACAGACGGAAAGGATGTTTACATGGGCCTCGTTTTATTTCTACAAATATTAGGGTTCAAATGAAAGGTTTACCGAACGCCTGCTGACAGCAGCAAGAAAAAGAGAGCTAGACATTATTTGACAAGTCTAAAGACAATCTATTTTTACTAAAAGCACAATGGTCAGTCGCTATCTCCAGAAATATGTAAATACAATTATTTCTTGACAGATAGTCCTAATGCGTGTGCTTACATTGAAATGTGGGCAGAATCTTAATGGGGAAGAATATGTCGGTTGGACACAAGGTGCTTTCTTTATTTGTATCAGTTCCGGCAAGGCACGTCATTGTCAAGAAGAGAAAGCCCCCATCCATTTGATTAGCTTCTCCATCTTTTTTTTTTATTAATATAACATTACAGCCGATACATTGTTTGGGCTTCCTGGTGTATTCTGAAGATTGCTGATAAAGTATTTTTATTAGTTTATATCATCTTCGTTTACTATCGGTACTAAAAGTTTCACAATATATATATATATATATATATACTTTCACATATACATACATATGTGTGTGTATATATATATATATATATATATACAGACATATGTATATATATATATATATATATATATATATATATAGACATTTATACATATATATACGTGTATTTATAAAGACACATACATCAATGTATATATATATACGCATGTGTTTATATAAACACCCGCATATGTATGTAAACACACGCATACATCCATATTCGCAAACATATAAATAAATTCGCACACATACATATCTACACACATATGCAGACATATATGCATGAACACATATGTACACATATACATACACACAAACACACACACATATATATATATATATGTATATGCACGTACATTTGAGTATTGATTCCTGCTCAAAAACTGAATTTCGGAAAATTACCGAAAACACAATATCAGAAAAACAAAATAACAAGCAAAAATTTCAGTATCTCAAAGCGCTCCATATCAGAAAGAAACTCTCTAAACTCAATAGAATCAATTTCGAATCCAGTACTAATGTACTTAAATGTCTTTAGCTACTGATGATACCTACAGGATAAAATAAGTAAAGTCGACGACCTTAGTCAAGGGTGACACGAAGGTTCCCTTTTCAATAGCTACTACACCGAGGTGTAGGAGAGGGCGTTGCTCTATTCCACGGATTGCTCCACTTTACCCTCGATCCTTACCTTATAATGCTGAGTGTTAAGCAAGGCGGCATCAAGTACTAGTTTTTGAGTCTTTTGTATGAGTCGACCTCCAAGTGATCCCCCGTCTCCCAGACTATGGGCGAACACTTTACTCATTAGGCCAGTTTAAAAATAAGCGCAACAACACACCAGTATAAATAATAAATGTCCAACATTTACTAAGTAGTAATGTACATGCAAAGGTCACATCGCTTTTGCAATATACACACCCCTAATGATGTCCCAAGATCGGGCAGAAAGTACTAGAAAACCATTTATGGGGGCTTTATTAGCCAATTCCCTCCGGATACCATAAAATCGATGCAGCGACTCGGAAGGATAAATACAGAAATATATAGACAAAGGATGTCTTTATTGTTTCATCAAATATTTATTAACGAAGAAATGCTACCCAAACACTGACACACACACACACACACACACACACACAGATATATATATATATATATATATATATATATATATATATATACGCACTTATATATATATATAAACGACATGAATCAAATCAATATCTTCTCTTGACACCTATGGATAAATATTAGGGCACAATTAGTTCTATAACCTCAGTAAATCAACCAATTTGGAGAAAGAAAACAGAATGCAAATTAGAAGCTTTCCGCTTAAAAATTGACCTTTTTGTTTTTTTAATCTTATTTCTTTGTTGTATGAGTAAAAATACTCGAATCTTCGAATCTGTTTTTTTTTACGATTCCAAATTTCTTTTTCTTCTGATATTTTCCCTTTTTTTTTGGTCTTGTTCCAATTTTACTTACCCTTTCATTCTTTGATTTGGCATAAAATAACCTATAAAAGTTGATATGCCATAAAACACAAACAAGCAAACAAACAAACGTTTCATTCTTTTGTCTAAATTTAGATAAGTTTCGATTATATTTGCTTTCTTTTCTTTCTTATATTTCTTATATTTCCTCTCTTTTTATATTTTATTTCCTTTCTTTTTATATCTTCTCTCTTTCATTTATTTCTCTTTTTATATTTCTTTCTTAGTTTTTTTTTGGGGTAGGTGGCCAAGATAAATTCCCCTGATAAATAAGAATGGACAATAAGAAAGGATGATTAACTGAGCTTGTGAGTTGGAGCCATCTCTACGAATTAGCCCTGGTCAAGCATTTTTGCCTGTCCCAGTCTTTCGTCTGCTGCCTCGCAACGACAGGACAGAAAAACCCCACTTAAAAATCTTCATAAATAAGATATTTAATCCAAAACATCATCAACTCTTCGACTATCACCTCTTTGATCATTATACAAGTGTTAATGTGACAGAAACATTTTCTGGTCATTCTCTTTCTTCGTATTTTTTTCTTTTCGCTTATTTCTTCTTCTCCAATTATTGTTTTTTTTAAATAAGAAACGCGGATCCAATTCCACAAAATATTTATGTATGAAACATTGTTTTTTGTAATTCAATAATTCTTCTTGCATAATATCAGCCTATATAGGTTTGGTTTGGTTTGATTTTATGGCACATCAACCATTGTCGGTTATTTAATGCCAAATCCATTTTTACACATATAAATAATTCTATTTCAAACAATTCAGTGTTGTATAAGTATAGTTTTTCGTTTAAACAGTTAAATGTCAAAAGTCTTCTATTTCAAACAATTCAGTTGAGCGTAAGTATACAGTTTAAATGTAAAAACAGTTCTATTTCAAGTACTCAGTTTCGAATAAGTACACAGTTTAGTTCTATTTGATGCATTGATAGGATCCTATAACGTGCTACAACTCCGGGCCAGAGTGCACGATGGTAATAAAGAGGTACTCCATATTCTCCAAAGCTCCAACAGCAGATTGTTTAGTCATATCCAGGACACTCGTTGGTGGGGGTCGTACCCCTCTGCTGAGAAGTAGACAGAGTATTCTACAGCGCCAGCCGACTGTGAACCAGCTTATATAGAAGAAATCGACTTTTCCAACAGTCCTTTATTATCAGATTTAACAGTATGTTAACCCGTCTAGAGATATGCCAAGAGGTTAGGGAATTGTGTTCACTGTACGCCCGCATTTTCATTTGCTGCTTTGTTTTTTCTTAAGAGTTTTTTTCGCACGGTTCTATCGAATAAGAGTAATTTTTAAACAGATCTATTTGACCCATTGATGAGGATGGGACCCTAACGTGCCCCAAGTCAGAATGGGCCTGGTAGTAATGGCAATGAAGGTGTATTCCAGACTCTCCAGAAGTGAAGCCTCACCATCCGATGAATTTTAGAGGGGTGTTATATAGCCCGAAAGAATGACTGCATATATCATTTCATAACAACCACACATTTCCGTTCAACCACATGACTGCTTCCGCTTATTTCCATAGGTCCGTCCTATGCAAAGAATCTCTGATTGACGGCTCGGTCAAGGGTCAGTATGCAACAGGGGGATCTACCCCTCTGCAGAGGATAAAGTCAGCGTATTCAAAGACTTGTAGACAAGGCGAGATCCTTTCTGAAACACTATTCTTTAGTTTTAAACAAAATAGCTACTTGTCTCGGCTACAAAAAAAAAAAGGTTTTTAAGTTTTGTGGATCTTGTTTACTGAAACGGTGAAATGACATAGAGCAACACCAGATATGATTTCCTGTGCCAGTTTTTAAAAATCTGAGTGGGTATTTAGAATGGCTGTGCTTATCTTATCAGCCCGTTAAAAGCCAATTAAAATCAATTTTATTGAAAGATCACACATACTATCTAATTAAGAACGCTAATTTTAAGGCAATGAAATTTTTGATTAGTTTGGTTTGGTTTGGTTTGGTTATATAGCATATCAACCATTGTAGGTTATTGATAGCCAAATCCGTTTTTATACATATAAACGTTTATTTCAAACAATTCAGTTTAGTGTGTTAACAAAGGTTCCAAGTATTTCTAAATATCAATAACATTTCAATTAAAACACCACTCATTTATTTACACACAGTTAAATGTAAAAACATTACTATTTCAAACGATTCAGTTTAGCGTAATTACACTTTAGTTCTATTTAACCCGTCGAGAGGACCCTGTCAGGTACTACAACTCCGAGCCAGTGTGGACCTAGGAGTGATGGCAACAGAGGGGTACTCTGCATTTCCCTAAGTTCCAGCATTACTGGAACCACCCCATCAGATAGTTTAGTGTCAACTCAGGACACTCGTTGGGGAAGTCTTAACCCTCTGTAGAGATACAGTCGGTGTATTCTGCAGCCCCATTTTTTTTCCATAGAGTTTGATTACTTACCAGACGATTTTTTACGAACCAAACCGATGTAGTACCACTACAGTTGTTCTATATGGATGACTTTGGCATTAAATAATCCATGAAGGTTGATATGTCAATGAGACCAAAAGAGACCGCATTACAGTTTTAAAGAAATTTATTTCAGGGAATTAACCCTGAAATAAATTTCTTTAAAACTGTAATGCGGTCTCTTTTGGTCTCATTGACATATCAACCTTCATGGATTATTTAATGCCAAAGTCATCCATATAGAACAACTGTAGTGGTACTATTTAACCCATAGGTGGAGGGATAACAATGTTTATAACTTTCTTAATAGTATTAATCAGAAAGTGATCACAATAGCGCGACTGGAGTCCGAACTTGCTTACTTACAGTTCAGCATATTAGCCACTTCACTACGATGATTCTTTGGAGCACATGAAGGTTTTTCGGGTTGTGGTGAATTGTTGTTGAGAAATTCTGGGGTTTGTATCTGATCCTTTTTTCTTCTTACCCCATTCACTGGAAATCATCTTTTTGTTTGTCGAAGCTATAAAGGGTTTAAGGACGGCAAAGGAAAAATATAAGGATACTTTTAAACTCGAGTTTTATTTTGGGGGTTTACGACAATTTTGTGGTGTGGAAGGTTTATCTGAACCGGCAGAAATAGCTGTGCCCCTCAGTCATGGCGTTTGAAGAATATCATAGAATCCTTTTGGGCAGATTTTAAGTTTGAGAAGACGCCATGTGTCTCTGTGTTCAGAGGGTATGTTCAGTAGAGCCTGCTACTAGCAGGAGACCAAACGCGCCGCTCAGTCATAGTACCTTTGTAAGCAAGTTCGTTCTTACTGGCAGTCGAGAGAAAAAATGATGCGTCCGTTCCGTCGAGGTATATCGATGTAACTGAGAAAGAGTTTCTGTTTGGCGCCAGGATGCTCATCCTTTCAGGCAAGCTCATATGGTGCTTCCTGTCAGAGGACTCTCGAGAAACTGTTACTTTTGCATTCATTTAATTCTAAGTTCACTTTTCATAATTTTTTTTTACGTTATTGTCTTTTTTATATCTTATTTAATCCCTACAACTCTTCAAATCAAAGTAAGCGTAAATTTAGCAAATAAAACGTAAAGAGTCCCTGTTATAAAATGTAACTAAATAGTATATCAGAGGAGACTTCTGGTTAACTGTGATAAATGTTAATATGAAAATGAAATATAAAATAAAGCAAGTCAAAATAAATAATAGGAGGTTGAGTTGAAATAATATTGTCTTTTTATGTATTGATTTGGGCCATAAGAAATAACTTACAAAATATATTTTGATTGATTGATTTTGACGGCATATCAATCCGTTTAGGTTGGTTGGTTGTTTTTTTACGGCGAATAAAACCGTATGGGTCATTTAACGCCGAATTAAAATCATTTTGAAAAGTTTCAAACAAATCAGTTTTGTATAATTTTTTTTAAACAACAGTTAAATGTCAAAACAGTTCTATTTCAAACAATTCAGTTAAGCATACAAAAACAGTTCTTTTTCAAACAATTGTTTTGCGTAAATACACAGTTTAGTTCCATTTGACCCATAGATAGGACCCTATCAAGTGATACGACTCCAGGCCAGTGTGTACCTGGGATCAATGGCAATGAAGGGGCACTCCGCATTCCCCAGATCTCTAGCATTACTGAAAACTCACCATCAGATTGTTTAGATTTATAAACAGGACGCTCGTTGTTGGGTGTCTTACTCCTCTGCAGAGAAGCAGTTGGTATATTCAACAGACCCAGGTGAATATAACCCTAAAAGTAAAATAACCCTAAACGGATTGATTAATCCGTTTAGGGTTATTTTACGCCAGGAGTTAAGGGAATTGCGTTCATTGTACATTTATATTTGAATTTTTGAGTAGTTGTTTCTTAACTGTTTTTTTTAAACACTGCTCTATGGTAAACAAATGATTTTCAAACAGATCTATTTGATTTATAGAATAAATGCTAAAAGGTACTACTACTTCGGGTCAGAGTAGATCAGGTGGTAATGGCAATGAAGTAGTAGTCCACATACCCAAGAAGTTTAGAAATGGATTCTCACAAAACATTTTAAAGTGAGTATTGATTTTTTTTTATGTGTACAGTGTATGTAAACAATTTTAGAATTCTTTTTTCATTGTATACTTGCGTCTTTCCTGAATTGCTGTATGGATAAAACTCAGTTACCGTCACAAAACGGATGATATTTCTGGCTTAGCTTGAAGTTTGCCCAGTCGGCTGGGCTGTAGAATACACCGACTTTACCTCTGCCGAGGGGTAAGACACCCCCTAACGAGTGTCCTGTTTATGACACTAAACAATCTGATGGTGAGGTTCCAGTGATACTTGGGATTTGGGGAATGCGGAGTACCCCTTCATTACCATTGCTGCCAGGTCCACTCTGGCCGGAATGGGAGCACCTGATAGGGCCCTATCTGTGGGTTAAATAGAATCAAACAGCACACTTATGCTAAACAGAATTGATTGAAATAGAGCTGTATGACAAAACTGAATAGGTTGAGATAGAAATATTTTTGATGATTAAATTGTGTACTTACATTTAAACTGCGTACTTATGCTAATCTGCATTGTTTAATAAAGAACTGTTTTGACATTTAACTGTGTGTAAACGAAATCTATACTTGTACTAAACTGAACTGGCTGAATTAGAACTGTTTAAATAAACTGAATAGCTTGAAATAGAAATGTTTTTGACAATTAAACCGTGTACTCATGCTAAACAGAATTGTTTGAAATAGAACTATTTGCATGAAAATGGATTTGGCATTAAATAACATACAAAGGTTGATATGCCATAAAACCCAACCAAACAACCAACCAGCTTGGAGTAGCTAACATCTGTTCTCTTTGACTTCTGGACAGCTACTGACAAGCAGAGGCTAGCTGGTATTCAGACCTACAAGATTTTGGCGTCAAAATAGTAAAAAGTAATCTTTGAAAATCCTTTTTTAGATTTGGTTAAGTACTAAAGTTAGGGACGATTATAAGCGAGCAACTTCTTCGTATTTTTTGTGAAATATACGTTATTTCAGTGTCCATTTGACACTTCTAACGGTGAAGTGTTTAAAGAGCTAGGTTAGCAAATTATTACGGGTGCGTTCAATTCTCAGCGGGTGTTTCATGATTTCTGTGTTTTGTAATTACAATAAAAAAAACTTAGTAAATACTAGGGTCATTCGAAACGTTATGGGCATCATGCAGATTTTGGATTTTTCCTCACCTCTCACCTTTGAATTGGCCTCATCTGCACAGAAATTAAGACAGAAACCTTGATTAGTTTTTCTTGCTTTATAAGAGGTGGTATTATGTTGCCACAAAAATAAATAAAAATAAGAATAAAAATAAGATAAAAATAAATGAATAAATAAATAAAAGCTACGACTTTTCTTTCTTGGTGAGTCTTAGAACTTTTGGAATGATCCTCTTAACTTGGCAGCTCATATGGTGAAAAAGTTAGTCAGCCAGGATGGCCAAGCATTACGAGTGATTTTGTTTCTGCCATACTCTCTTTTCTTCAATCAATCTCCTGGATATTTTAGAAGGTGGTGCAGGTCTCTTTGGGAGTGGTTGGTTTGGTTGAGAAATTTTAATTCAAAATTGGCTCTTTTCTGAATTCGAACTCTGAACTTTCACCCTATCGGCAAATTCAAGAGTGATACGCCTCAAGTGATAAAAAAAGGAAAGAAAAAAGTAAAAGAAAGAATGAAGATACTGAATCGGCACGATTTTGAGTCATCATGTTCTTAAGTATTTCTGAGTTAACATTCTTTACGAGCAAATTGCGTCTCCCAAGAACTTCCTTATATGGAATGGTAGTGAACATCAGGTTTATATATTTTTTCGTTCGTTTATAATCTACTTTCCAAGACAATGAAGAATGGACATGCGAATCTCCAAGGCATCGTTTTCATGCGCGTTTTGGAAATGGTCACGCTGTCAAAACGAGAAGACAAGTTAGGGTGTGTGGGGCTAACGATAAAAGGTTTGAGACGAAGGAAGGGGAGGGGTATGTGAGTGCACGGGAAATACAGGCACATAAAATTCACAAGATAAGCGCAAATTCTCGTACAAGCGAATGTCACTTGTGTATATTTCTTTTTCGACCAAAACGAGTACACTTGATTTGCGAAAGAGAACAGGCTTGCGAGAAATGATATCGATATTTACAAAACTTGACTGAGTCTGACACGCGGCATTATGTCTAGAGCACCCAAATCGTTTCTGTGAGACTGGCTTATTAACTTTTAAGCTTCGGAGGGTTGAACAAATCTAATCAAAGGGCTATGTGAAGTGTGGTGGAAATATTCGGACTTAGTCATCAATATTTCCGAAAGGAACTCAAATTATCATTTTACTCTTGGAGAACTTTTTTTTGCACCTTAGTTACAGCCCAGTCAGCAGGGGGCTGGAGAATATAGCGACTGCATCTCTACAATGAGTGTCCAGTTGGCCCAGTCGGTTGGAGCTGGAGAATATGCCGATTGCATCTCTGAAGAAGTGGTAATGAGTGTAATGGATATGACACTAAACAATCTGGTGGTATGGCTTCAGCCCTAGCACTGGAGCTTAGGGGAATGTGGAGTATCCCTTTATTGCTATTGTTCCCAGGTCCACTCTGACCCGGAGTGATAGCACTTGATAGGATCCTTTTTATGGGTCAAACAGAAGTTTGATCTTTTTATACCGTGTGCAAACAACTGGATTATCTTAAATCGACTTGTTAGAAATAGAACTGTGTGACCATTTAAAGATGTTTAATTAAACTGTTAGTGATACATAGCAATACTTGGAAACATTTGACTGTGTGTTATTAAAACTATACTAGAAATAATTTACCTGAAGTCAAAATAGAATTATTGGTATTACATAGGAATACTTGGAACCATTTGACTGCGTGCATATGAAAGAATTGTGTTGAATGAAAAATTAGTTTTAAATAGCAATACTTGAAACCAATTCACCCTGTGCAAACAAGTGATTTATATTAAATAGAAATATTTGTGTTAGATCACAATAATTGAAATCATTTAACTGTGTAGAAAGAATAGCAATACTTGTTTGCAAACAAATTAGTTCCAACTCATTTAAAAATAATTTTTTTTTACAAACTCACTCACAAATGATCATTATATATATCCATTTAATTTTGAGTAAATACATGACTGATGTGAAAATTACACTGTTAGTGTTGTATAGAAATAATTGAAACTATTTAATTGTGTTCAAAGAAATAATTAATAGCAAATAGAATGATTCGAGTTAGAAATACTTGAAACCATTTTAGTGTGTGTAAAAGAATGATCTGGGGCTCGTTTTAAAAAGTTATTAACAAAATGTGTTTTTAAATCATATATACTTAATATATTTGTATAAACAGGATTTGCAATTATATAACATACAATGGTTGATAAGTCATAAAACACAACCAAACTAAATCATATATATTCAATATATATGTATGAAAAGGATTTGACATTGAATAACCAACAGTGGTTGATATACTATAAAAACCAACCAAGCCAAATCATATATTATTGATATATATGTATGAAGAGGATTTGGCATTAAATTACCTACAGAGATTGATATGCCATAAAACCCACCCCAACCAAATCATATATAATTGATATATATCTATAAATACGGTTAGGCATTAAAAAATCTACAATGGTTGATATGCCATAAAAACTACCCCAAACAAATCATATATAATTGATACGAGGATCATTAAATAAGTTTCCAGACTTTTTTCGTATGGGAACTTTTATTGATAGTACACACATGAAACTCTAGTCCCCTTCGAAGTAATCTCCTCCGGCTGCAATGCACTTGTTGTACTGTTCCAACATCTTCTGGAAGGCTCCATGGAAGTCCTCTTGTGTGAGCGTGTCAATGACCTTCGTCACAGCCTCTTTCATCTCCTCAATTGTCTCATTACGACAGCCTCTGAGCTTAGGGAATAAGCAAAAGTCACAGGGGGCAAGGTCTGGACTATGGGGGGGCTGTCTTGATGCCCATCTTGGTCAAATAGTCTGTGACAAGGATGGAGTGGTGGACTGGTGTATTGTCCTGGTGGAAATGCCACTGACCCGATTTGAAGAGTGCTGGCCTCTTCCGACAGAATCGCTTGCTGAACTCCTTTAAAACCTCAACATAGTAACCCTAACCCTAATCCTTTGGCCAATCAACTCTGGTGTTCTGACTTTCTTTCTCCTCCCACACCTCCCATCATCCCTCACAGACTCTCTGCCTTCCTTGAATCTCTTATGCCACTCACAAACTGACGTTCGATTCATGCAAGATGCTCCAAAAGCAGTCTAAAGCATTCCATACGTTTCTGTGGCATAATTTTTTCCAAGTTTAAAACAGAATTTTATTGCGTATCGTTCTTCTAAAGTGTCAGGTTGCATTTTTGAAATTCACCAGCTGTGACAATCAGGCTTTAGTAGGGTATATTTCAATTGCTGCTGTAGCTGTTCATTTGAACCTGAAATCATGAAAATTGGTCAGTCATCTCATAAGATGTATACAATAATATAGTGAACTTTCACGAGTCTACGGTAATTTTAAATGCCAGTACAAAAAGTCTAGAAACTTATTGAATGGACCTCGTATATATGTATGAAGAGGATTTGGCATTAAATAACCAACAGTGGTTGATATGCCATAAAACCCAACCAAACCAAATCATATATATTTAATATGTATGTATATATGAAAAGGATTTGGCCTTAAATGACCTACAATGGTTGATATGCTATAAAACCTAACCAAAACAACAAACACTACAGTTGTACGGTTTCAAGTAACTTTGGTTTGATTTGATTTCTTTGTTTTAATGGCATATCTATTTTCGTGAGTTATATAATGTCAAAGCCATAAATTCCTATTGAATAACTTTAGTATAATTAATTTACTATATCCTGATTACGCATTGATCACCCAAGACTAACGCGCTCCTTCATACTCAAACACAGACAACAACTACAGTGTTTAACACGTCAAACACTCTGTACTGTTAAACACATTCTCGTTGAAAGTGAAACTTCTGCTGTTATCAGAAAATGCTTTTGCAAGGTAAGTGATATAAAAGATCTATTTGAAAATGTCAACATTGATGAAAGTCGGTCCTTTTTGAGAAAAATAAAATTATACAAAAATATAAACGTAAACCTGATCATTACCATACAAATTATGCTTTCAACACAATTCCTGACGATGTTATCTCACCGTTAAAACTGTTTACTAAAAATATAGACAAAGAACGTACATCATTACCTACCCTCTAGGCTTAGAATAACCCCAGACGCGTTGACGTGCCATGAAAATCCATTAACCAACCAAACTATTATTATCAATTTGGTAACATTATCTTCAGTTAACTATTCCTATCGAATGCTAATAATTTACACGCTTTTGTGTGGCTCTGAGTAATCATTTCTATCAAATAAAAATAATTTGTACACATTTGCATGGTTTCTAGTATTCTAATCTAATATCAATAATTTTCAAGCAGTTAAATGTACTTCATAATTATTTTAAACTGATAAACACTTCACATTTTGGTGCAGTATCAGTATTTTAAAAGCTAAGTATGTAGTTTAAAATAATTTTAAACATTGTCTCAAGCAGATCCCTTTGATCCATAGATGGGAGCTTCATAAGTACTACCAGAATGAATCAGAGTGGAGCTGGGAGTAATGGGAAGAAAAGTTCGACCACACTCGCCAAACCATCAGAACTTGAACCTCACCACTGGATGCAAATTAATGTCATATCCAGCACACAATGTCAAATAGCCCTTTTTGGGCTATTTAATTTGTGCACCACAGTTACAGCCCCGTCAGCTGGAGCTGGAGAATATAGCGATTGCATCTCTACAGAGGGAGTAACACCTCCCCCAAATGAGTGTCCTGTTGGCCCAGTCGGTACTATTTAACTAGAAGAACAAAGGAGTTCATTTTTTTCCCAAAGGTATAAGTTCCAGAATGAATGCTCGAACTCGGCTATTATGATGTTACAGTCCAGTACGTTATCTACTACGCCACGGAGACTCCCTCATCAACATTTTAAAAGCTAATATATGACTGTAGTTCAAAATAACCCATTAGGTAGTACCAGTTTGGATCGGAGTGGACATGGGAGTAATGACAATAAAGAAGTGACTCTACACTCTTCAGAGAACCAGAACTCGAACGTAACCACCAGATACATTTTAGTATTATATCATGTTATCGTTATCACAATTAATTATAATCTTTTTAATTTTAATCTTTTTTTAATAGAGAGCTAGAGTTAATTTTACCCCCAACCCCTGCAAAAAAAAAAAATGAAAAAAAAATGAAAAAAAAAAAACGGATTTTGAAGCGCATGCGTCTGTGTGAGTTGAAAAGAATGCTCTGGAGATTCATGGTTGACCATGAATCCGATTCGCCTACGCGCTTAGCAAAGCAACGACTTGAATACCGCGATGTCCTTTCCGACTGAAAGCTATGTCACGCATGCGCACGAAAGAACCACTTGAAGAATGAGTGAGTGAGTGAGAGAGAGAGAGAGAGAGAGAGAGAGAGAGAGATGTCAGTTCGTGGGATGAGCGGAACCGTTGAAATAACACCAGGCATTCTGAAAAGCCCTTGACCAATTATGAAGTTGCTTTCTAAAAGTCTTCACCAACAATTAGATAAATCAACAAAGAGAGACATTTTTTGTTTCCTTTTGAGAAGATCACTTAAGAGGATGAAGATAGTTTAGAGAAAACGAGTCGTTTTTTTTTTCTTTTTTATTTTCGTGTCTTAAAAAAAAAACGAAGAAGAAAAAAGAAAAAAAATGTTTTAGAATTTTTGGATTATCTTTTCAAAAACTTTTTCTTAATTTTATTCAGATTTAAGTGAATTAATTATCAAAGATCTGCAAGACTATGTTGCGGAAACCCACTACCGGTTTTATAAAATGGGTACTTCACTTCAATACTATCACTATCAATACTATTGTGATTATGATATTATTTTATCATTATAAGCATTACTAATGAGGTTTTACATCAGCAGGATGTATTTTCCCAACCCCTCCACTACTGACAGCATGATTTATTTCTTTGTTTTAAATACCATATCAACTTGCGTAAGTTATTTAATACTAAAACCTCCCTGCAGAAGTATAGTAGTTGTACTATTTAAACCATAGCTGGGTACAAAAGGAGTTCATATTCCCGGAGGTATTAGTCCAAAAGGGAATACTGGAGATTAGCTGGATTTCGAACTTGCTAACAACGTTGTCACAGGCCAGTTCATTAGCCACGATGCCACGTAGACTCATCCCTCTTATCTCCTATGCCATACAGACTTCCTACCCTCGGAGAGAATGTAACAGTAGGTCAGTTTTTGAGCGGAGTAAAGCTGGTGTAAATTTCAGACTTTTTTATTCTCCTTGATTGGTTGTCTAACTAGTGAACCCAGTCTGCTGTATTCTTTACCCAGTAGATGGGAAAACAAATGGGTTCATGTCTTTTTCAAATGTATTATCATGCAGTGTAACTCAGAAATCTCGGTCCAGTATTTGGTTTGGTTTCTTTGTTTAATGGCTTATTAATCTTTGTAGGTTATTTGATGCCAAAGCCGTTCTCCTAGAAGAACAGTAGTGGTACTATTTAACCCATAGCTGGGAGGATAAGGGGGTCCATACCTTTCGCAAGGGTATTTGCCAGAAAGTGAACGTAATAGCGCGACTGGAGTACGAACTCGCTTACTACGATTCCACAGTCCATCGCTTTAACCATTACACCACGAAGACACCCCCTCGGTCCAGTATTTGACATCGGGTTACCGATTTCATTTCTAAAAAAACCGTTACGTAAAGCTTGCATCCTAATGAGAGCACTCAACAATAATATTTTGTGTCAGTCAAGGTCCCAATATAATAATTCTAGCAGGGAGACAATTCTGTTAACGCAAACAATTTTCAAGGAGAATAAAGAAAATACGCATTTTCTCCGCAAAACGTTGAAAACAAATTTAAAGAAAGCAAAAATGAAATTTGAATTAATTCAAATTGTTATTTTTCCAATGTCGTTTGATTTGTTCATTTTAGTGAATTTCATTTTCTTTTATCAGTGAAATCTTCAACAAATTTTTTTTTAAAGCGAAAAGGTACTACTACTACTACTACTACTGTTAATGATAATAATAATGAGAAGAAGAAGACGAAGAAGAAGAAGAAGAAGAAGAAGAAGAAGAAGAAGAAGAAGAAGAAGAAGAAGAAGAAGAGCAACCCTCATGAAAGTGCCAAATTAGAAGACACAAGGCCACGATGTTATATTCCGATCTCGGTTTTAAAACTTCCCGTCCATCCACTACAGAGGATCTCAACATCTGTGTCAATGCCTTTGAGAAGCAAGAATATCCGAATTGATAACGAAGAAGAAAACTACCCTTATCAAGAAAGACCCCAATTTAGGATAGAGTGTGTGCCCTGCTAATAATAATAATAATAATAATAATAAAAAGAGAAGCAACTGAAAGAATAGAACTACCCAATCTGTAAAGTATTAGAACATATGAAGAAAAGGAAAACTAGAAATACCTTTGGAAGAAGATACCATCGAGCGAACAGAGAACTGAGGAGACTTGCTGTCACTCATACAATAGTGAAAGAACACCAGCTAACGCTGGTATGAAAAACTTGCAATGAGTTAAATAATAATATTATAATTGGCATACTTAAAGCGATCCTCAAAGGATGGGTAAAGGGACTGAAAAACTTGGAAATAAGAGGACAAGTGGAAGCCATCCAAACTATAGAATTATTAAGATCTGCCACAATACTGAGATGAGTCCGTAGACTTGCTGTCACTCAAATTCCAGTGAGAAACCATCAGCTAACGCTAGTGTGAAAACTCTCAAAAGGATAAGATAATAATTGTTGTTGGCACGATTGGAATGGTACTCAAAGCTTGGAAAGGGGAATAAAAATATCTGGAAATCAGACGACAACATTGTTGAAATAGGCCAGGATTCTGAGAAGAGTACTGGAGACCTGAAGAAATATGATGTTACTCAAAATTCAATGAAAGACAACCGTTGTTGACTGGTGCCAAAAATTTGCAAGGAGTAACGTGGATTTTGCCGTGAAAACTGACCACAGAGTGTAAGTGAAGGAAAACGAAAAACTGGATAGACTGCCAAGAAAGTGGTCTAAAATAAAAGTAACAATGATAACAACTGTCGTTGTTGCCTTTGAAACATTGAAACCACTCACAACTAAAATCGGCTCGGATACTTAGAAGAGTCCTGGAGATCTGAGGAGACTTGCTGTCACTCAGACTCCATTAAAAACCCGTCAGTTGGAACTGGTGTGAAAACATCTCATGGCGAAAAAAAAAGGCAATTTCTTTCTTTTAAAATGTACAAAAAAGAAGAAAAATCTCTTTATTAATTCACGTCATGTTATCGGAATAATGTTGAAGAAAGCGGCCAATAGGTGACTGGATTAATATAAAGAGATAGCTTCATCAGCATAAATGATACTCTCACCAGGTGGCGTTGTCTGATGGGTGTAGGGAGAGCAAAAGAAACCACGAAGAGGGAGGAAGGCTTAATCACTACTTTCCTTTGTTTCTTTTTCTATCTCACTCTCTCGACATCCTCATCTCGTCACTATCCTGACAGTCACGTGGTACCACTGGCTTCAACGAGAACAGGAATGGCGGGAAGCGAAACAAGAATTACGATAAGGAGGAGAAAAAAGACGACGAAGATAAAAATAATGGATATGTTGACCGTAGTAAAAATAAATAGGACTAATATTCGACTGATAGCTTGCTGGGAAAATTGGAATTATCGGGGTGGGTTAGGTTAGTATTGAACGGGTGGGGGTTCATCATTCCTCTATTAAAACTAATTAGGTCGCTGAATAACATCTAGAATCCATGTTTTGTATTTTGCAACCGTGTAAGCTAATTCCTCATTTTCTCTCCACTGAATTGCAATGTGATTGGTTGATTGATTTTAACGGCATGTCAACATGTCTTGGGTTATCAAATACGAATAATTTTTAAACAGAACAATATGATTCATATATGCGATTTTAATAGGTACTACCACTCCGGTTAAAGTGGACCTGGAAGTAATGACAATGCAGAAGGGACACCACATTCCCCATATCTCCAGAGCACAAGCCTCAAAATTAGATGCAGTTTAATGACACATGCAGAACACATCTCTATCTACTTTTTGGAGTAAAGGTTTTACTGTCGTATTCTCCGATGCAATATGAAAATGAAGATCGTTACTCCCCCAACGTTTGTCCTGAATATGACACTAAACAATTGGATGGTGAGATTCCAGTAATGCTGGAGCGTCGGGGAATGTGGAGTTCTCCTTCGTTGCTATCGCGCCCAGGTCTACTCTGGCCCGGAGTGGTAGCATCTGAAAGGGTTCTATCTATGGGTTAAATAGAACTGCTTGACATTTAAACATTGTACTTTGACATTGGAACTGAATGCAAACGAAAGACTTATGATAGATTAAATTGTTTGAAATTGAACTGTTTAATGATTTAACTGTGAGTAAACAAATGACTGGTGTTTAATTGAATCGTTTGTGATATATAGCTATACTTGGAACAATTATTAATGAATGAAATTATTCGTATGAGATAGAAATAAGTAAAACTATTTAACTGGGGGCAAGAATGACCTCAGGCTCCATTAAAAATATTATCAACAAAATGTGTTTAGAAATCATATATTTAATATATATGTATTAAAAGGATTTGGCATTAAATAACCTACAATGGTTGATATGCCATAAAACCCAACCAAACCAAGTCATATATATTTGGTATATATGTATAAAGAAGATTTGGCATTAGATAACCTACAATGGTTGATATGCCATAAAACCCAACCAAACCAAATCATATATATTTGGTATATATGTATAAAGAAGATTTGGCATTAGATAACCTACAATGGTTGATATGCCATAAAACCCAACCAAACCAAATCATATATATTTGGTATATATGTATGAATAGGATTTAGCATTAAATAACCTACAACGGTTGATATATTATAAAAATCAACCAAACCAAATCATATATATTTGATATATATGTATAAATAGGATTTGGCATTAAATAACCCACAATGGTTGATATGCCATAAAACCAAAGTAAATCACTCCATATAATCATATGTGTCGGTGTTTATCTCTTTCATTTTCGTCGACTCAAAACAATCTATTCTTGATTTCTCATTTCATTCCTGTTTACTCCCTGGTTTCTTCCAAAAAGCAGTCGATTTCTGAAAGGCAACGAAAAAGCCTAAAAAGTAATGTACATTAAATTTAGGCTTTTTCATTGTGCCCCTTCATTAAAACTTAATAAAATTATGAGGAAAAAAGAGAGGGAAAAGAAGGAATGGGGGAAAGAAAGATGAAAGAAACGGAGAGGGGGAAGTTTGAAAGAATGAAGAAAGAAGAGAGGGAACTGAAACAAAGAAAGAAAGAAAGGTAGGAAAGAGAGGGAAATAAAATAACAAAAGAATGAGGAAAGAACAGAGAGAAAAGAAAGAAAGAAAGAAAGAAAGCAAGAAAGAAAGAAGAGAGGGAAAAAACGACAAGGAAACAAAGAAAGAAAGAAAGAACTTGAGGAAAGGAAAAAGAAAGAAAGAACAAGGAAAAAAGGGAGGGGAAAGAAGAAAAGAAGAGAAGAAAGAAAGAAAGAAAGAAAGAAGAAAAAAGAGAGCAAAAAAGAAAGAACATGGAAAGAAGAGTGGATAAAGAAAGTAAGAAAAAAATGAGGAAAAAGAGAGGGAAGAAAGAAAGATTGATGAATGAAAAGAGGAAAGAAAGAAAGAATGAATAAAGAAGGAAGGAAAGTAAAGTATTTGGAAAGAAGAAAGTAAAAAGAAAGAAACGAACGATGAAAAAAAAAAAGAGGAGAAATAAAGGAAAAATTAGGAAAGAAGAGAACAAAGAAAGAATAAATAAGAAAAGTCGAGAGGAAAAAGGAATGAGTAAAGAAGAGAAGAAAAAGTAAGAGAAAGAAAGAATGAAGAAAGAAGAATGGGAAAAATGAGTAAAAAGAGAGATAAAAAAGAAGGAACGAGGAAAGAAGAAGTGAACGAAAGAAGAAGTGAACGAAAGAAGGAACGAGGAAAGAAGAGAGAAAAAAAAGAAAGAACGAGGAAAGAAGAAATGGAAAAGAATGAAAGAAAGAATGCGAAAGGAGAGCGGGAAAAGAAAGGAAAAATAGATAAAGAAAGAAAGAATAAGGAAAGAAGAGTGGTAAAAGAAAGAAAGAATGAGAAAACAAGAGAGTGAAAAGAAAGAATGAGAAAAGAAGAAAGGGAAAAGCAAGAAAGAAAGAAAGAAAGATTGAGGAAAGAGAGAGAGAGAGAGAGAGAGAGAGAGAGAGAGAGAGAGAGAGTAAAAAAAAAAGAATGAGGAAATAGAAAAGAGAAAATTTAGAAAGAAAAAACGGGGAAAGAAGAGCAGGAACAGAGATTCCTAACCTATTCTTCAGACCACACATAGAACTAATGATTCTTACAGTACATATTTTTTAGACAATCTCCAGTAAAAGAAAACAAAACAGTGTTTCTCAACCTTTTGTCGCTAATGCACATCCAAAACACCTTTATGTCTTCTACCGCTTCTATGTTATACCTTTATGTAACTCGTGGCTCCTATCGACCCCACCCCGTGAATCACTGCACTAGTGTCATTATTTGTGGATGGATCAACTTCACTTCGCTTGTTTGAAACATGATGGTTACTACAAATACTAATCTCTTTATCATGGATGAATATGTTCAGCAGTTACTTGCCCTGTCGGCTGGGGCTGTAGAATACACCGACTGCACCTCTGCAGAGGGGTAAGACCCGCCCCATGAGAGTCCTGGTTATGACACTAAACAATCTGATGGTGAGGTTCCAGTGATGTTGGAGCTTTGAGGAATGCGGACCACGCCTTCATTGCCATTGCTCCCAGGTCCACTCTGGCCTGGAATGGTAGCACCTGATAGGGCCCTATGTATGGGTTAAATAGAACTAATTGCATACTTATGCTAAACTGAATTGTTTGAATTAGAACCGTTCAACTAAACTGAATAGCTTGAAATTAAAATGCTTTTGACAATTAAACTCTACTTACATTTAACCTGCATGCTTATACTAAACTGAATTATTTGAAATGGAACTATTTTTTACATTGAAACTCTACTTACACTAAACTGAATTGTTTAATATGGAACTGTTTTTACATTTAACTGTTTGTTTACAAAATCTACACATATACTAAACTGAATTAGCTGAATTAGAATTGTTTGAATAAACCAAGTCGCTTAAAATAGAAATGTTTTGATAATTAAACTGTGTACTCATGTTAAACTGAATTTTTTAAAATAGAACTGACTATTTGCATAAAAATAGATTTGGCGTTAAATAACCGACAAAGGTTGATATGCTAAAAAATCCAACCAACCAACCAACCAACCAACCAACCAACCAACTAACCGGCAGTTACAAAACAAAAGGTTCATTACCATTATAAATTGATGATACAAGTTTTAAAAAAAATCAACCGAAATACCTCTCAGTAAAATAAATTTAGTTACTGTCCCTTTATAACGGACCCTGTTTACAAACACTAGTTTATGAGCTTTATTTTATGAATGGAATGATCCCTTAACTTTACCACCTCAAAATCATGCTGTTAACCGCATAGCAATGACTTTCTTTATTAATTTTTATTTTTTGTTACTCAGATATCAAATTGAGTAAACATGTCACGACTCTATTTTCTCACCGATTTCCAAAGTCTTATAACGAGCAACTTCGCTGCTTTGATGCTCAATGTATTTTGACAAGTCAAAAAATTATCCAGGTCTTAACTGTCTCAATTGATAAAAATTTCTGGATCTTTAGTGCGTCTGCGTCAATCCAATGAGATAACGTCATTGGCCAATTGATTGTCACGTGACCAACGTGTCCTGAGGCTTGGATGATAGCCGCCATTTTTTTTACCCAATTCTGAATGAAGAAACAGTGTTTCTTTCCTTTTTGCTTTACAGATTATATAATAAATTTTTTTTAAATTTTGTTTCCCGCTATTTCTTCGCAAGCAGATTTGTTGTTTCTTTTGTTCACGTGACAATTTTTTTAAAAACTTCAAGTATTTCTGCACACGCCGGAGGTAAAGTTTAAGAAAACAGGGTCAGGGTCTCAAGAAGTAATTTCTAGTTGGGGTTAAGTTTTTACCGGGTCAATCCCTTCATACAGTTACTTGATACGTTGAGTTGTCATAAACCAGTGTCTCTATTCTTTTCCATAATACGAATCTTAACAATTGCCGAATAACTCAGAAAAAAAAACAAAAACAAATAACAACCTGATCTGGGAAAGGATCTATGAAGAGACACTTTTTCTAATTATTCATAATGAAGTACTAAATTTTATACTGGTGTGAAAAAAATTGAAAACGGCTCACTTATCAATCGTAGTACACTCCAACTCAAAGAAAACAAAAATTCTCGAATTGCATTTCCATACGAAATAGTAGTACCTGTTAGGATCCCATTTATGGGTCAAATAGATCTGTTAGAAAATTATTAGTATTTGATAGGAATACTTGATACCACATAACTGTAAATTATTTGTATTAAAAATAGTTACTTGAAGCTATGATTGTTTACTTGAGATTATCATTAGTTACTTGAAACCATATAACTGTGTACAATAAAATGCCTATAATAAAATGAAAATAATTTCTTGTGTAATTAATTATGTACATATTGTTAGTGTTAAATAAGAATATTGTGCGTCAATTATTCCTATTCGATAGAAATACAAGATATCGTATTACTGGGAGAAAAAAAATTCTTAAGAAACAATTACACAGAAATGTTAATATAAATGTACAATCTACGCAAAAACTGTCGAGATGCTGTAAAAATCAATCAATCAATCAATCTATAAATGCACATCATTTTGATAAAATTTAAAGAAAAAAATTCAATTTTCTGGTTTCATTATAAATTTATTTCGGGTCTATGGTGACCCTCTGCAGATGGTGAAAGTTGTGTATTTGAATATAATTTAGGAAGGTTTATATTGCTTCCGGTGTGAAGAGAATTTAGATTTTTTGTTAATCTCTTCAATTTCTTAATTTAAAAAATAACGGTGGAAATATCAGTATATATTAGCAAACATAATATTTATAGATTCCTCTTTTAAAGAAACCGTTACCCCTAATTCAAAATATTACTGAATACGGTGAATACTGGAAACTAACTACTTAGGTTTCAACACTCGGATCATGAGGATAATTCTGGCTTATTTTTTGCGCCACGACAGTTATCGAAATAGGAATATATATATATATATATATATATATATATATATATATATATATATATATATATATATATATATATATAGTACAATTTAGAATGAGATCTGATGGAATGAGAATGGAAAATACAGTCAGGCTAAACATATTAAGAAACAAATACACAAAAATGGAAATATGAACGAACAATGAGCGCGATTCTCTAACCACAAAACATAAAATATCCAAAAAAAATCAATTAATCCTCTTTTATCATGAGAGCAGGATTGTATGCAAAAGTCTGAAATCAAAATCAATCAGAATCGCGTTTTTTATTTTATCTCTTTTTTTGGGGGTAATTTCAAATTAAAACTGTTTTTTTTTTTGTTTTATTTGATCTTTTTTTGACCTGATTTCAAATTGAAACTCTCTTGAAAAAAAATGTCGAATCGAAGCGCATGTAAATAAAATGTTCTGATCGAACTATAAAGGAAAGTTCAGTCAGCTGGGGGTATAGAGTAAGCCGACTCACAATCCTGGAGCTTTGGAGATTGTGGAATACTTCTTCAGTGCCAATTTTCCTTGGTCCATTCTGACCCATAGGGGTAGTGTCTGTTAGGGTCCCATCTATGGGTCAAATAGAACCATTTAACTGAGTGTTAACAAATAATTGATATCAAATTGAATTATTAGTATTTGATATCAGTACTTAAAATCATTTCAGTGAGCAAGCAAATGGGTTTTGGCTAGTTTTAAAAATTTTATCAACAAACTATTCATCTTATGTATAAACAGAATTTGGCATTAGATAACCTACAAGGTTTTGATATGCTACAAAACTCGACAAAAAATTAAAACCTAAAAAAAGCAAAACAAAGCAAGAATAAAAAATAAATTACTAAACAGTCAGATTACTGAACTTGTATTTAATTTATTGAAAATTCTTTGTCTATTTAAAAGTTTAATTTCATTTAGTCTAATCAGGGAAAAAATTTTCTTTGAAATTTTTAATGTCCTCGTTTTTTTTACGCTTTTGACCAAAGAATTTTTTAAATTAGATTTTTAATTTTTTTTAATTATCTCTACTTAAATTTATAACTATCACATTTTTCCCCGAATAACATTTATAATTAGAAAAAAATCTTTCTACGACTCAAGCAAATTTCGTGGTTGAGTTGCCCAGGATTGGATGACATAACCTATTTTTTCCAGGAAAATCAACCTTGTTTTCTGCAATGTTATCGTTATATATATATATATATATATATATATATATATATATATATATATATATGTGTGTGTGTGTGTATGTGTGTGTGTGTGTGTGTGTGTAATAGATTATGACGTAAAACTAAATTTGTTCGAATATTTATTTAAAATGATTCGCTTATCACTCTCTTCAGATAATTTTTAACCCATTTCTTGCAAAATTTATTGTAAAACAAAATATTTCCACTTATTGCGGTGATCAGAATTCATTAATTATAATATACTATTTAATCATAATTTATTTTTAATCATCTTACTTCATAAATAGCAGTGGTATCTTTGAATCTTCTAATTTACTCACTTAAAAATAAACAGACATGAGAACAATTTCGAACGTTTTTAGTTTCCATATTTTAAGATATGTAACGACAGACGTTTCTTGATTTGTTGCCATAACCTCACAGACACTTTTTTTCCATCGTCATTTCCCAAATTTTTTCTAAATCAGTACTTGATTAAAAACGTGATCAACGAAACGTTGTATTAAATACTCCATGAAATTTGTGAATGATTTATACAATATATATTTGTGGCCGACAAAGGCGTAAATGATTGAAAAAAACACCAATCTACAAATTAATAAATTTTCGTTTCTTTAAATTGCGTGAAAGGTTTTTTGAAAAACAAAAGTTATAAAGTCTTTTCTGGTAAGAAAAGATAATATTTTTCAGCGCGTAAATATATGCATATATCTAAGTTGTTAGAGTGTTCGCGAATGGCCCGGGAGACCTGGGTTCAATCCCAGGTCGAGTCATACCAAAGACTCAAAAAATAGTTCTTGATGCGTCCTTGCTTAACACTCAGCATTATAAGGTACGGATCAAGGGTAAAGTGAAGCAATCCAGGGAAAGGAGTTGCGCCCTTCCCTTCACATTGGTGTAGTAGCTATCGAAAAGGGAGCCTTCTGGTCAGCTTCGACAATGGACGCCAACTTTACTTACTTTTACGTTATAAAAAAAGAGATGATACATTCAATCTAGTTGTTTGTGCGGTCTAAGTCTGAACTGATAAATTTTGTGAGTGTAAAAGATCTTATGTGAGAGTGTCACTATGTTGAGAGGAAAATATTTATATGCCTAAAAAAAATATGCGGTAGCAATCGTATTTTTTATTGACACGGACAGATGCAATCGTTGTACAAATATTATAATGCAAAGAAAAAAAAAAAAAAAACATAACCAAACATATTTCTTCATTATAAGAAAATTAAATGGTGTTAATATTAAATGCATTCTTTTTCGCTTTTTTATAAGATGGTGGTCGGCTCAATATAAGATAAAAAGCGTTGATTTATCTATGATTCTAAATGGTTAGAAAATATATTTTTAACTATTTAGGAGCGAAAAGATTTCTTAAATCATTATTGGTTTTTATGCTTCAAAATTTTCGTAGCAAATAAAATATTCTCTGCAAGTCTCAAAAGAATTTCTAAACGAAAGCAGCGATTGGTCAATAAATGCCAAAATGCAGATACAAAAACTCCAGCTCCCCGAGGTCATTTTTTCACAAAAATTAACACTTTTTTTCGTATGGAAATCAGTTGATTTCCTATATATATATATATAGTGTTCGCCTATGGTCCGGGAGACCGGGGTTCAATCTCAGGTTGAGTCCCAAAGACTTTAAAAATGGTACTTGATACCTCCTTGCTTAACATTCAGCATTATAAGGTACGTATCAAGAATAAAGTGGAGCAATCCTGGGAAAGGAGTAGCGCCCTCCCCTACACCTCGGTGTCGTAGCTATTGAAAAGGGAGCCCTCTGGTCGCCCTCGACTACGGTCGCTAACTTTACTAACTTTACTTATATATATATATATATATATATGTGTGTGTGTGTGTGTGTGTGTGTGTGAGGTTGTTTGGAAAATAATGGCCGATTTTTTTATAAAATTTATTTCTGAATTAATGAATTTAAACAGTGTTTTAATCAATCAAAATATGATCCCTGAATGACTACGCATTTTCGCTACCGATTTGAAAGGTTATTTATGTTTGTACGGTAAGATTCTAAAAGTTTTGATACTAGGAAATCTTTAGGTGTAGTTTTTACTGCTTAGGAATGTTTTGGGGCGTAAAAAAGTGTTCGGGTGCTTGAAAAAAAAATGGTCATGGATAAGAGAACAGGAGAATATAGTGGGTGTGAAAAAGTCTTATATTTCAAGTCATTGAGTTTCTGCGTTTCCAGCCTGGTGAAATACGGCTGAGCATTGCTATGTAACACAATTATGACCAAACTTGGACTCATGCAAAAATGTAAACAGATTTCTTCTTTATTCATGTTCATAAAAACCAACCAACCTACCAACCAACTGACTCATTGGAGGAGTGGGTAACGTGCTGGACTACAGCATCGTAGTGGGATCCAACTCCATTCGGGCCATTGCATTCACTTTTGGACTAATGCCCGTTGGAAAGTTATAAATTTCTTTATCCCCTCAGCTATAGGTTAAATAGTATCAACACAGTTCTTCTACAAGAATCTCTTTTGTATTAAATAACCCACGGAGATTGATATGCTATTAAGAAACGAAGACTGACTTGTCTGGCTTTATCTCTCTTCCCCTGCCTCAATATTTTTTTAAACTTCTATTTCGCCACTAATGTCTCCAGAGGTGAAGAATTTGTTTTTGTTCAAAGCACAACAATTTCTGGGTGCTCAACACCTAAAACTCAGTAGACACAATGTCTGAAGATACCAGCCCAAGAAAAACAAGGCGCTTTCAAAGACATGACAGTGAAGAATATGACTAGAAGGTGTTGATGAAATAGACGGCCGTTTGGGAGGAAAACGGAAGCAAGGAATATCTTGATCGAATCATCTGGAAGAAGCCGTTGTTTATTTAGCATGATAAACAGAATTGAAGCAAGTAAATAGTACATTCTACTGTTGCGAGATAAAGGATTTTCATATATCCTCAAACTTTCTAAACTACCTTTGTTTCTTTTAACATTACTGATATATTCTTGTACCTTACCAGTCTTATCCGGAGAAATGAGTTTAAGTATATTCTCTATTCCATACAACTTACTGACCGGCCGGATTAAAAAGATCGGACCTAGAAAACGGTTTGGTTTGATAGCTTTATCTTATGGTATATTAATCTTTGTGGGTTATTAAATAGCAAAGACATCCTTATAGAAAGACAGTAGAGGTATAATTTAACCCATAGGCCGGGGAATAATGGAGCTCAGGCCTTTCCCAAGGTGTAATGGTTACCGTCCTAGGAAATGGACACGGTGACACGAGTTCAAATCCTGGACGAGACTAATACCCTTGGGAAAGGTATGAATCCAATTATTCTCCCTCCAGCTATGGGTAAATAGTAGGGCAGACTAGGTTCTTCAGCTTTGGTGAGGCAACTAGTCTAGGAGAAGGAAAACTCTGAATTCAAACCTGTTAAATTTCGTTTAAAAATTGACCTTGTGTCACATCCTGCCCGAGCGGAGGGGTTGGGTAAATACGATTAGTCTGAAATAGAATATAATAGTGTGACCGGAGTTTGAACTAGCTTAGTACAATGTCACAGTTAGCCATTACGCTACAAGGATACGTATGAAATGGACAGGGAGTAATAAAATATATATCTATATAAATGAACATGGATTTCTGTGAGTACTCTTGCTGATATCAAAACGGCCAACATCATGTTAAATCGTTGAAAACGTACGACTAACGTTCAATTTGTGAAAACAAATGGACTTTTTCACAGTTATGGGATATTTTATTTTCATAATCCTTTTAAAAAGTAGGCTTGAATAACAGTGCTATATGTTTCAGTTGTTTAATTTTTTTTTATGTATATATGTAAATATTTATTGTGTAATGTTCACTTGGTAAATACAAAGGTGAAAGAAATTCAAAATATTCTTCTATGATGGGGTGTTGCGTAGCTTCACTAGTTCGCTGAAACATAGACGGAGGCTTTCCCTGCTGTAATAAGACCATTAGTCTGTGCTGCTAGATTCGAAGAATGGCAAAAGTGAGCATCGTTCTGGTAATTTTATTGTTTATATCAAAATACGTGAACATATGTATCGATGTGATTGACGTTCGATTCCAGATTTAGCAGCTTGGCTCAAAATCTGCTATATAATAAAGAAACATATTTCGCTTTAGTATGTGAATCAAAGTTGCCATGACTACGCAATTTGGTAGGATCATCTATTTGTATTTATTCTATTGTTTCTATCAATCTCACTGTGTAGTAGATTGATTGCTTTGAACGGGTTTTCAATCTGTGTAGAGTTATTTACTATTTGAGGTTAGGGAAGATGTATTTACATTTTTTTGTGTTGTTGTCTCTTAAGAGTTTTTTTTTTAAATTTTGCACACGGTTCTATCGAATAGGAATAATTTTGAAACAGCAATTTGACCAATTGATGGGACCCTAACAGGCACTACTATTTCGGGACTGAGTAGACCTGGGAGTAATGGCAATTAAGAGATAACTCCACTTTCGTCAGATAAATGAAGAAAAGACACTAATTTAAGTTTTGGCTGCTGTGTCTTCATTTTTAGATAGTCTTGATGAATTTTCAAAACAGTATAAGAATATTGATTCTCTGCAATTCTCCAAGAAACCAAATTAGAACAAAGCCTTCTTTTAGCCGCCAAAATCGAAACAAGACGACATCGGCAGCCAATTTGCTTACCTCTCTTTTCAGTCTTGGTAACACTTTTCTTTTTATTGTTATTTGGCTTTATTATTTTGTTTTCGATTCAAAGAATAACATATAGCACAAGTAGTTTTACAACCGTCATCTGATTGATTGACATGAACGCAAGAATAACATCATTAAGAGGTATTCAAATTTAACTGCTCCCATCTTTTGCCGTATATACTATGTAAGACATTGTCGTCGAAAGGTCTGCTTGAATAAAAAAAAAATTCAAAAAATGAAACAAACAAAATAAAAAAAACAAACAAAAAACGACAAAACACACACAAACAAAAATATATTATCGAAAATGAACAACGAAAAATGAAATTAAATGCACAAAAAAGAAAAAAAGCAAATAATGTATTTTATATACAGAACAAAAGGTTACTTTTGCAACGTATGCGTAGAAAAGATTTACCCCCTTGCCTGTCCGCTGCAAACTGATGTATTTATCAAATATTTTCAAAATCAACGCTAATTGTTACTGGTAGTCTTTTCGTGGTGTATATCAAAAGAAAATGAAAAAAAAAAAAAACGACTCAGGTTTGATTTGCTGGAGGCATTTGATTGGCCAGTTGCACAGAAATAGAAACGCTTCCACTTATTTTATAAATATATTTTCATTTTATGTTATTTTATCTGGAGCTTGGCTTACTGATTGAACAAAAGTTATAACTAAGAGTGTAAAATATGTGTCCATAGTCGAGGTGAATATGAGTACTCCATATTTATTTCTTTATCAACCTCGTCATCGTCAGCATCATCATCAAATAAAAGAGAGGAAAGAGAAGAAATTAATGTGTAGTAAGAAAAATGAAAAACTGGAAAAATACCTTATCTGGGAGCTAAGAAAAGAATGGAATGTGGTCGTGGTCATAATAACAAGAGTACTTGGAACCATACCAAAAAAAGTTTGATTTGAGAATAGATGTGTTAGAAATTCAAGGGCACGTTGAGACCACAACGTTGAAAAGGGATGCGAATATACTGTGGAAAGTACTTTAGATTATAAGAGATTTGTGGTCACTCGATCTCACGATGACTAGCAGAAGGAGAAACTGGAAAGCAATAAACAAACAAAAAATCTAAAAACAAATCAAAAAATAGATACGTCGAGAGTCCCCTTTGTAAGATGCTTTGGACCCTTCTTGAATTGGACAAGAGAGGAACACAGAAATATGAACAGAACAAGGAAATTGATGTCTATGCACAAGGCCTTACACCCAAGAAATAACATTGATAGACTCTATGTGGCAAGAAAGGAAGATGGTGGACAACATTGGAGGGCTATACAAGAACTCGAAAAACAAATCAACAAGAGCAAATAGAAATTGATGACATTAGTAAAAAAAATTGAAATGGGGTCGAGGCACCAAACATCCGAATTTGAGCGCGTTGAATCTGAAAATGATCTTACTTTTTCTTGGTTAGTTACTGTTTTGCCGTACAGAAAAATCTCATAAAAAAACAAAACAACAACAAAAAAAAACAAATACAAAAAACGTTTTTTTTAATTTCTTTTCTGTGTATATGGTATTGACCGATGGTAATATTTCTCAAAATGAAATCGTTGAAAGCTCTAAATTCGTATTTAAACCAATAAGTATTAGTCTACTTGTTGAGACATTCTACTTTTGCAATAGCAATTAGACCCTAAGTCATTAAAAATAACACAATTGAATATACCAAGACTAACAAATATTTTCACCAAAACATTTCGTAAACTAACTGCAGAAATAAAATCTTCGTGAACATAAGAGCTAAGGTGTCAGGTTTAATGTTATTTAAGTCCCTTTTGATACTCCAGCAGTAATCAGCCATCATTCGTTTGTCCTACTGTCCCTGGTAGAGCACTTCCATTGTTTTGATATCCTGATGGAATCATTTTGCTTGCTTATCACTCACATCAACTCAATTATCCGGAAATTTATCAAGATAAACCATAACACACATATTAGCATCTATGTTCAGTAGAATTTTCGACAGGTTTCCACTTGGAAAAGCTGTTAAAAATTCCTAGTAGTTGTCGGCCAGGCGATTGCTTAAGAGGTTTTTCCCCCCGTCAGCAAACGAGGTCTAAGTGCATAATTCTAAGTCATTCATCGAATCAACAAATTCCTCATCCTTAATGAGTTTCCTGATGCTATGGTGAAACCATTTTCATGATGTTCATTTTGTACAATGGAGTAAGTTGTTGTTGGCAACCGTAGTCGAGGGCAACCAGAAGACTCCCTTTTCAATAGCTGAAGGTGTTGGGGAGGGCGCTACTCCTTTCCCTGGATTTCTTCACTTTACCCTTGATACATACCTTATATTGCTGAGTGTTAAGCAAGGAGGCATCAAGTACCATTTTTAAAGTCTTTGGTATGACTCGACCTGGAATTGAACCCAGGTCTCCCGGACCATTCTGTGGAAACAAAAGTTCTGAATATGCTTGGTTTCCTTCTGTAGTGAAGGGACAAAAGTGATGGGATGAATTTATGAATATCAAACAGAAGATTTTAGGGTTTCATTTCTTTGATATCACCTTGTTTAACAGGTTTACTAAAGTGTATTACTGATAAAGTTTATCAGTTACTTTGAATTTTGGTGATTAATTGGAAAAATTCGATACTTCTCTTTTAAGGTTTTTGACTCAAAAACAATTTTTTTCTAATAAAAATAGTTTATTTCAGGTGGTTGACATAAATTGCTCGGCCTACTTGAAAATTGATGGGTTTCTACGACCTTTACTAACTAAATATTGTGATCAGCCGAGATCGTAAATTGATCTTTTTCTCTAAAATGAGCTTTTACAGTAGAGCAAAAACGGTAACTAACCACGTGAAACTAACATCATTTTCGAAATCAGTACCATCAAACTAGCAAAATTTTTTTTTTTCTTGGCACCAAAAATCGTGTTGACCTGTGTTATAGAAGTCAGTAATCGCACTAACAGCAAACATTTAAAAAAGATTTAGATTACAAAAATGTGAAGGAAAAAAATAATATGCATACTTCACGCACCAAACTAAGGAAATTACAAACAAGATGACGTAGATATGAAGAGGAAACTTCCAGAGAGAAACCTAATCTTTTCACAACAGAACACTATTATTCCATAAGAACAAATCATGTTGAAGCAATAATTCGCTGTATAGTTGCGAGGGTAGCTTATGCGATGACAGAGATGAAAAGGTTTATTACTTAATAAACCAATGCAGCACGAAAAAAATGAAAGGCTAAACACGACAGACTGAGAAAGGTGACCCACTAGGAACTGTGCAAGAGATAAAAATTTTAGTATGCTACTAAATGGTACAGTAGTGTTCGCCAATGGTCCGGGAGACAGGCGTTCAATTTCACGTCGAGTCATACAAAAGACTCAAAAATGGTACTTGATGCCGCCTTGCTTAGCACTCAGAACTATAAGGTAAGGATTAAGAGTAAAGTGGGGCAATCCAGGGAGTGAGTACCGCTCTCCCCTATATCTTGGTGTCGTAGCTATTGAAAAGAGAGCCTTCAGGTTGCCCTTGACTAAGGTCACCGACTTCACTTACTAAAGGGTATATGCGTAAACCAAAATCTATTGTAGAAAACGGATAGAATTCTCTGGAACTTTGTGATACGAACAGATTATCTTATCCCAACCAGAAGGTCAAACCTTGAAATGAATGAAAGCAAAAAGACAAATACTACGATCTTGCCCGAGGGCTGAAAAAAAAGCCATTAAAGATGAAATTGAGTGATACGAATTAAAGTTTATGCTCTTAGAACGGTCCCAAAAAGATCTGGAAAAGAGACTGAGGGAAATGGAAATCAGTGAAAGAATCAAGACCATGCAGCTGCAATACTTTGAATAGTTTATTGCCGGTGCCTAGTTATCGCTGTAATATATTTAGAATGGAAGCAAAGATACTGACAGAACATTTGGAACAAGATTATAATATTATCATTTGGAATCAAGTAGAAATAGGTTTATCTGAGAAGTGTTATTTGTATGAGTTAAAAAGTTCTTCCGACGGTATTCCTGTTGGTATGTGTAAAGTGTATTGATTTTTGTATTAAAATATGTCACTGAAGTAGAGTTCCCGGATATAGGCAGTTTTTGGTTGTATCGGTTGTAAAGACGTGTTTAATGGAATTGAATGATGGAGTTGCGACCAAGGTGTATGTGGCAGAAATGTAAACCCGTTTGTGTTCTTCCGAATGGCAAGATTAAAATGAGAAAAATATTGGAATCTTAGGGCTTTTATACAGACCAGGTTGCCAATTGTCAATGGAATCCTACCACTACCGCCTCGATGTGTCCATATAAGTGTGTATACATTAAGGGTAGGTAAAGCTACTAGTTTAATGAGAGCAGAACAGACTCGAACTTTAGTGAAGAAACAGCTATTTAAACTAGTGTGAAAAACTCCAACTTAGTAAAATAATAATAATAATAATAATAATAAGCGAATGCAGCAAATTAGCACAGAGGGAGTATAAGGCGAGACACGACTGGGTCGGTAAGGTGATTCACTGGAAAATATGTAAGAAATTTAAATTCGACCATACTAAGAAATGGTATATGCACAACCCAGCACCTATCCTAGAAAATGCCACGCATAAACTGCTATGGGACTTTAACATACAAACGGATCACCTAATCCCGGCCAGAAAACCGGATTTAATAATAATCAACCAAAAAAAGAGAACTTGCAAAATAGTCGACTTTGCTGTCCCGGCTGACCACAAAATAAAACTGAAAGAATGTGAAAAGAGGGATAAGGACCTCGACCTTGCAAGGGAATTGAAAAAGAGTGTGGAACATGCCGGTGACAATTATACTAATTGTAATTGGTGTGTTTGGAACAGTAACTAAAGGATTGCTAAAGGGACTAGAGGACTTGGAAGCTGGCGGACGAGTGGAGACCATCCAAACAACAGTATTATTGAGAACGGCCAGAATACTAAGAAGAGTCCTGGAGACTTGAGGAGACTTGCTGTCACTCAGACTCCAGTGAAAAACTATCGGCTAACGCTGATGTGAAAAGCTCTAATGTGTGAATAATAATAATAATAATAATACGGAGAGGAACTTAAACAAATGGACCAAAGGACAAGAAAACTAATGACCTTGCATAAGGCATTGCACCCCAGAGACGACGTTGATAGACTATATGTATCTAGAAAAGAGGGAGGAAGAGGACTTGCCAACATCGAAGACACCGTTGACGCATCCATACAACGACTCGAAGACTACATAGAAAAACACGAACCAGGACTAATTACAGCCATCAGAAACGATACGGACAACGCGATAAACGAAAGAATGACAACTAGGAAACAAAAATGGGAGGGAAAACAACTCAATGGCCACTTTAAACGTCTAGTAAACAACATCTCACACCAGAAAATCTGGACCTGGCTAAGAAAAGAAAACCTTAAGAGAGAAACAGAATCCCTCCTAATAGCAGCACAGGACAACGCCATAAGAACCAATCATATCATAGCGAGAATAGATAAGACTCAACAAAAAGCAAATGGAGGCTGTGCGGTGACAGAGACGAAACGATCAATCACATAATAAGTGAATGCAGCAAATTAGCACTGAAGGAGTATAAGGCGAGACACGACTGGGTTGGCAAGGTGATCCACTGGGAAATGTGCAGGAAATTTCAATTCGACCGTACAAACAAATGGTATATGCACAATCCAGCACCTGTCATAGAAAATGACTCGCATAAACTCCTATGGGACTTTAATATACAAACGGACTATCTAATCCCGGCCAGAAGACCAGACCTCATAATAATCAACAAAAAAATGAGAATCTGCAAAATAGTCGACTTTGCTGTCCCGGCGGACCACAGAATAAATCTGAAGGAAAGTGAAAAGAAGGATAAGTACCTCGACCTTGCTAGAGAATTGAAAAAGCTGTAGAACATGGAAGTAACGATTGTGCCAATTGTGATTGGTGCGTTAGGCATAATAACTAAAGGATTATTAAAAGGCCTGGAAGACTTGGAAGTTGGCAGACGGGTAGAGACTATCCAAACGACAGCATTGCTAAGAACGGCCAGAATCCTGAGACGAGCCCTGGAGACTTGAGGAGACTTGCTGTCACTCAAATTCCAGTGAATAACCGTCATCTAACACTGATGTGAAAAACTCTAAAGAATAACAATAATAATAGTAATAAAAATAATAATAATAATAATAATAATAATAATAATAATAATAATAATAATGTCCCGGCAGACCACAGAATAAAACTGAAAGAATGTGAAAAGAGCGATAAGTACCTCGACCTTGCAAGGGAATTGAAAAAACTATAGAACATGAATGTGACAATTATACCTGTTGTGATTGGTGCTTTTGGCACGATAACTAAAGGATGACTAAAGGACCTGGAAGATTTGGAAGTTAGCGGCCGTGTGGAGACCATCCAAACAACAGCATTATCGAAAACGGCCAGAATACCGAGAAGAGTCCTGGAGACTTGAGGAGACTTGCTGCCACTCAATCTCCAGTGAAAGACCATCAGCTTACGCTGATGCGAAAAATTCTAATGAGTAATAGTAATAATAATAATAAAGGAACTGGAGGACTTGGAATTTGGAGGACGAGTGGAGACCATACAAACTACAGTATTGTTGAGAACCGCCAGAATACTCGGAAGAGTCCTGGAGACCTGAGGAGACCTGCTGTCATTCAGACATCAATGAAATACCATCAGATAACGTTAGTGTGAGAAAAACTAGTAATGAAAAAAAAATTAGAAATTCAGGCCTAATATTACTTAATAAGAAGAAAATAATTCATTTTGTAGTATATTTTGCTGTCCCAACAAACCACGGAGTGTAAGAGGCCGAAAAGCTGGACAAATACCTTAACCTTGTCAGAGAGATGAAAAAACTGGAAAATAAAGATGATAGTAATATCAATCGTAGTTGTGGCTCTGAAGCTATCTCAAAGAACCGCGAAAATTGGCTCGATAAACTGGAGATTAGAGGGAGAATTGAAACCACCCAGACCACAGTATTACTTTAATCGGCAAGGATATTTGAAGAGTTCTGGGGACGTGAGGAGACTTGCTGTCACTAAGACAAGTGTAAAATCACCTGTTAACGTTGATGTGAAAGACTCGCTATGATAATTATAATACTGATAATAATTAACAAGTAAAAAGGTATGAAAAGCTGTTGAATATGGAAGTGATTGTGATACCAAATGTAGTTTGGTGCATTTGGAATGACCGTGATACCAACTATA
The DNA here is from genome assembly GCA_963585895.1 of Sepioteuthis lessoniana. Classification (NCBI taxonomy): domain Eukaryota; kingdom Metazoa; phylum Mollusca; class Cephalopoda; order Myopsida; family Loliginidae; genus Sepioteuthis; species Sepioteuthis lessoniana. The sequence continues at coordinate 111,586 of CAUZXS010006087.1, forward strand.
GTTGGTGCACTGGGAATAGCACCCATGTACATGGAAAGGAGACTGGAGGAAGTGAATATCAGAGAATGAATCGAGACCTCTTAGACCACGGCACTGTTAAAATCAGCTAGAATTCTTAGAAGAGTCATGGAGATCTGAGGAAACTTGCTTTCACTAAGACTTCAGCGAAAAGCAACCAGTTAAAACAGGTGGGAAAAACTCGCAATAATAAATAAAAATAGTAATATTTGCCGTCTCGGTAGACCGCAGAGTAAAATTGAAGGAAAGTGAAAAGAAGGATAAGTACCTCGACCTTGCTAGAGAATTGAAAAAGCTGTAGAACATGGAAGTAACGATTGTGCCAATTGTGATTGGTGCGTTAGGCATAATAACTAAAGGATTATTAAAAGGCCTGGAAGACTTGGAAGTTGGCAGACGGGTAGAGACTATCCAAACGACAGCATTGCTAAGAACGGCCAGAATCCTGAGACGAGCCCTGGAGACTTGAGGAGACTTGCTGTCACTCAAATTCCAGTGAATAACCGTCATCTAACACTGATGTGAAAAACTCTAAAGAATAACAATAATAATAGTAATAAAAATAATAATAATAATAATAATAATAATAATAATAATAATAATAATGTCCCGGCAGACCACAGAATAAAACTGAAAGAATGTGAAAAGAGCGATAAGTACCTCGACCTTGCAAGGGAATTGAAAAAACTATAGAACATGAATGTGACAATTATACCTGTTGTGATTGGTGCTTTTGGCACGATAACTAAAGGATGACTAAAGGACCTGGAAGATTTGGAAGTTAGCGGCCGTGTGGAGACCATCCAAACAACAGCATTATCGAAAACGGCCAGAATACCGAGAAGAGTCCTGGAGACTTGAGGAGACTTGCTGCCACTCAATCTCCAGTGAAAGACCATCAGCTTACGCTGATGCGAAAAATTCTAATGAGTAATAGTAATAATAATAATAAAGGAACTGGAGGACTTGGAATTTGGAGGACGAGTGGAGACCATACAAACTACAGTATTGTTGAGAACCGCCAGAATACTCGGAAGAGTCCTGGAGACCTGAGGAGACCTGCTGTCATTCAGACATCAATGAAATACCATCAGATAACGTTAGTGTGAGAAAAACTAGTAATGAAAAAAAAATTAGAAATTCAGGCCTAATATTACTTAATAAGAAGAAAATAATTCATTTTGTAGTATATTTTGCTGTCCCAACAAACCACGGAGTGTAAGAGGCCGAAAAGCTGGACAAATACCTTAACCTTGTCAGAGAGATGAAAAAACTGGAAAATAAAGATGATAGTAATATCAATCGTAGTTGTGGCTCTGAAGCTATCTCAAAGAACCGCGAAAATTGGCTCGATAAACTGGAGATTAGAGGGAGAATTGAAACCACCCAGACCACAGTATTACTTTAATCGGCAAGGATATTTGAAGAGTTCTGGGGACGTGAGGAGACTTGCTGTCACTAAGACAAGTGTAAAATCACCTGTTAACGTTGATGTGAAAGACTCGCTATGATAATTATAATACTGATAATAATTAACAAGTAAAAAGGTATGAAAAGCTGTTGAATATGGAAGTGATTGTGATACCAAATGTAGTTTGGTGCATTTGGAATGACCGTGATACCAACTATAGTTGGTGCACTGGGAATAGCACCCATGTACATGGAAAGGAGACTGGAGGAAGTGAATATCAGAGAATGAATCGAGACCTCTTAGACCACGGCACTGTTAAAATCAGCTAGAATTCTTAGAAGAGTCATGGAGATCTGAGGAAACTTGCTTTCACTAAGACTTCAGCGAAAAGCAACCAGTTAAAACAGGTGGGAAAAACTCGCAATAATAAATAAAAATAGTAATATTTGCCGTCTCGGTAGACCGCAGAGTAAAATTGAAGGAAGGTGAAAAGAGAGAAAAGTGCTATAGAACATGAAAGTGACGGTGATACCAATTGTAATCGTTGCATTCGGTACAGTCAATAAAGGATGGGTAAATGGACTGGAAGAATTGTAAGTAAGAACACAAGTGAGAATCATCCAAACAACATCACTGTTAAGATCGGCTAGAATACTGATAAGAGTCCTGGAGACTTGCTGTCACTCAAACTCCAGTGAAAGACCATTCACCGATGTTGGTGTGAAAAACTAGCTAAGGATTATTATTATTATCATAAATTAGCGTAATTTTTAATCGTGTTTCATATAAGGAAGAATGGTAGGAAGCGGGCTTTAAATTCGACTATTACACAAGAATGTCTGAATTATATTTGGAGTGTATGCTTTTATAACAATTTTTAACAATTCCCTTTCTTTCACCGGTAATTTTTGATTCTGAAAACCTCCAAACTGGATGAAAATCCTTTAACGAGAGAATAAGAAAATACCTTGAGGTTGTAATTTCCACATATTGAAATGTACTCTAGAATACGAATCTGCCGAGAATTTTCCATGAAATTGCTGAACTTGACCATTTGAAGAATTCGTTGATTAGAAAGTATTGTAAACAGCCAAGATAGGCAAAACTCTTTTGATCCTGGTCGAGTAGTTGATTATCAAGTGGTATCAAGACTTTTGTGAATCGCTTTTCGATCGCTGACCAACGAGACTATTCCAAAAGTTGAATCCGATTCCCATTATAGTCAATAACCAGATCCTTAAGGTCCCAAGATAGATTCCTCTCGACTAGTGAATGACCGGAGGGGAAGGTTTAAAATATTTGGCAAAGGTGAAAGGTTGCCATGCAATTTTCATCACTGGATGCTATCCGTTCATCCAAACACAAAACCAATTATGAATGAGTAAAGTAAATTAAATTTGATTTTGTGTGTCTGGCCTTTGGCTAAAGCCTATTCTTTCCTGACCCTTCATTCTCTATTTTCACTGGAGCGTTGACCATCTTGATGTTAGAGATCAGCATCTTATCATGACAAGTTAGCTTTTCTCCAAGACGAGGAACCAGTTAAAGACCCTTGGCAGTTTTATCCCAAACTGTGATGACTGCATCGGAGTTTCTCAACAATTGGTCAGTTTAAAGAAGCTGGTCAGCTTCAGCCAATAACCCTACAGGTCCCTGAGGCCTGGTAATGACGATTCGTAGAGGATTATAAAAGAAAGTTTTTCCTATGAAAAGAATCGGCAAGGGAATCTTGGTTTTAGAGAAACTAGAATAATTACGTTCTGTCAAGACAAGTGCGATAGATTAAATTCCATCTGTCAGGACTTTGGGCAGCGAACTTTCGTTGAAGTAGCTAGTTTGCTGCCGCAGAAAAAAAGGTCGAGGAAGGGAAGTTTTGATAACAGCCCAAGCTGTTCTGTTCACTTTTGAAACTCAAAATTAGGTTCAAATTCCCAGCAGGTAAATGAATTTAACTTCATTATAGATCACACTTTGACACTGACGAACCAAGTTAAGCAAAATTCTATCTGTTCAAAAATAAAAGATTAATTTTGATTCTTTTTCAAAACGTCTCGGGTTATTTCATGCCTAAAGGTTAGGGAATTGCTTGTTCGTTTGTTTGTTTGCTTGGGTTTTATGGCATATCAACGTTTGTAGGTTATTTAATGCCAAATCCATTTTTATACAAATAAACATTTCTATTTCGCATAAGTACACTGTTTAATTATAAAAAAAATTTCTATTTCAAGCTATTCAGTTTAGTCAAACAGTTCTAATTCAAGCAATTCAGTTTAGTATGAGTATAGTTTTTGTTTACACACAGTTAAATGTCAAAACAGTCCTATTTCAAATAATTCAGTTTAGCGTAGGTACAGTTTCAATGTCAAAAACAGTTTCATTTCAAACAATTCAGTTTAACATACTAAAACAGTTCCACTTCGAGCAATTCACTTTAGCATCAGCACGCAATTTAAATGACTGATGTTTAATTGAACTGTGAATGATCCAGAGCCAGACTTTGAATCTCTTACCTGTATGCTAACGAACGAGAAATATTGAGTAGAATTATTAGTGATAAATTGCAATACGTAAAACTAACTGTAAGTTTAAATTGAATTATTTATATTACATAGCAATACTTGGAACCATTTGGCTGTGTATAAATGGATGACTAATCTTGAATAGAATAATTACTATTAAATAGCAGTACTAGTTAACATGTGCAGACATATGATAAAATACTCAATTGAATTGTTAGTGTTAGATAGCAATAATTGATACCATTTAACTGTGTTGAAACAATAGCAATACTAGTGTGCAAACAAATGAGTTCTAACATATTTAAATATGACTTTACCTGCAAACTATGTGTGCAAATACATGACTGATGTTCAATTGTGATTGTTTATATAGCAATACTTGAAACAAGGTGTAATGGTTATCGTCGTAGGAAATGGACACGGTGACACGAGTTCAAATCCTGGACGAGACTGATTGCATTTCACATAGCACTAATACCCATGGGAAAGGTATGAATCCAATTATTCTCCCTCCAGCTATGGGTAAATAGTAGGGCAGACTGAGTTCTTCAGCCTTGGTGGGGCAACTAGTCTAGGAGAAGGAAAACTCTGAATTCAAACCTGTTAAACTCCGCTTAAAAAATTGACCTTATGTCATATCCTGCCCGAGCGGAGGGGTTGGGTAAATAGGATACTTGAAACAATTTAAGTATGTGCAAAAAATGACCTCAGTCTTGTTTAAATATGTTATCACGAAAATTTGTTTACGTGGCTTATATATATATATATATATATAGGATTTGGCATTAAATAATCTCCTATGGTTGATATTCCATAAAAACCAACCAACAACCATTCAATATCTATCAATTCATGAAAATGGTAATATGTGACAAAAAGTGAGAAGAACCAAGAAAAAGAATACATATCTGCATTTTAAGTAATATGTTTTTATCAATGACTTTTAGTTCACATGGTCAAAACAAACAGTTTATAATTGCCCAGTCGACTGGGGCTATAGAATACACCGACTGCTTCTTTGCAGAGGGGTAAGTCTTCCCTGACGAGTGTCCTGGATATAACACTAAACAATATGATGGTGAGGCTCCAGTAATACTGTAACTTTGGAGAATGTGGAGTATCCCTTCATTGCTATCTTTCCCAGGTCCAGTATGGCCCAGAGTATTTGTATCTGATGAAGTCCTAGCTATCGGTCAAATAGAAGTAAACTGCGTTCTCATGCTAAACTGAACTGCTTGAAATACAACAGTTTTGACATGCAAACTACTTACTTATGCTAAACTGAATAGTTTGAAATTGAACTGACTTTGACATTGAAACTGTACTTACACTAAACGGAATTGTTTGGGCATTTAGCTTGGTGTGAACAAAACCTATACTTATATTAAACTGAATTTTTTGAATTAGAACTGTTTGACACCGAATTGCTGTAAATAGAAATGTTTTTGACAAATAAAATGTGTACTTTTGCTTAACTGAATTGTTTGAAATAGAACTGATTATTTGTATAAAAATGGATTCGGCATTAAATAGCCTACAAAGGTTGATATGCCATAAATCCAGTCAACCAACCAACCAACCAACCCCTTATTAATTTCTTGAAAACGAACTCAACCTCTGAAATACGTGTTGAGAGATAAGAAAATCCTAAAATACCATACTGGAATTCTCTATTTATTGTAATATATATATATATATAGTTCCACAAATTATTTCATATTTAGTATTTTGTTTTTTCTAATTTCGTATGTTTATGCTATACGTGTTTCAGACATTTCAGTTCTGGTCAAATAGTCAAGCGGCGTTTGGTTTTTGGCTAAGCATAATTCCAGATTTTGTGCGTGTCATTATCCGTTTTTGAAAAATCACAGACACAAAACCTGGAATTTCACTCATCTATTCATCTTAAAGCATTTACTTTTCTCTCATTGGATCAACAACAACAATAAGAACTACAACACACACACACACACACACAGATATATATATATATATATATATATATATATATATATATATATATATGAAAGAGAAAGTGTGATCAGTAAAGAGGTAGTCATAAATCAGGCTAAACAGAGTGAGAAACAATTGTCACTTAATTTGAAAAAGACAAAGGATGTGCGAAAATATGAGATATATTTTAAAACAATTACTGACAAAAATATTTGTGTTTGTCAGAAATTAAATTACAATGATAAAAACAAATACCGGATTCTTCAAATTTTAATCCCTAAAATTATTTGAATAATTCATTATTCTCATTAATTAGCAATTTGAAAGTTTGTATATTACTTTATTTATTTCTTTATTTTTTCAAATTTGTTCAAATCTGAAGCATAAAAGAAATTCAAAGCACAAAGACAAAGAGAAGAACAATATATAAATTTTAAAAGGAAAAAAATGACGCGAAAATTCGATTTCCTTGAAGAATTCAACGTTGGTGAATCCATACTCCGTTATCTCAGTGTCTAATCTCCATCAAATATACGTACGTACATAGAAACAAGACTCACTTGTATCGACTGAGATTAGTAAATAGTTATGTTTAAGCTTACATAGATACAATGAGACAGATGTGGATAGCCCGAGACAGCCTATATTGGATAGATATGAACAGACAGTGATAGATTGATAGACACGAAAAGACTGAGACAAGGGCAAATAAAATGCCTGTGAGAGATAGAAATATACCGACTGAGATAGAATAATAATAAGAGATTAAGATAGATGTATACACATAAATACAAATACCCACCTCTCTCTCTCTCTCTCTCTCTCTCACACACACACACACACACACACACACACACACACACACATATATATATATGTGTGTACAAATGTATACATGCATACACACATAAACACACGCTAATAACCAGGGGAAGACTGGGGTTCAATCCCAGATCGAGTCATACCAAAGACTCAAAAATGGTAGATGATGCCTCCTTTCTTAACCCTCAGCATTGTAAGGTACATATCAAGAGTAAAATGGAGCAATCCAGGAAAAGGAGTAGAGTGCTCCCCTACAAATCGGTGTGGTAGATATTGAAAAAGAGAGCCTTCAGGTTGCTCTCGACAACGACTGCTAACTTTACTTATATATATATATATATATATATATATATATATATATATATATATATATATATATATATATATATAACTGCATTTGGATACATATTTGAATAATGTGGACAGACACTTCGTGTCTGCCTATCTTTAATCCATTCAAGACTTCGCATGAGCCATTTGACTTCTGGACGAAATGAACTCAAAAAGGTGTGTTTTTCTCAAGTAATCAAAAATGTATAAAAAAAGAAAATGCGCTCTCTCTCTCTCTCTCTCTCTCTTTCTCTAGATAGATAGATAGATTGATAGATTTACAGATACATAAAGATGACATATATACATAAATATGCATATAGATATCCATACGTGTATTCATTTACATAAATGTATATATCAATGTAAGTATATACATATACATAATATACATAATATTTTTCATTTCTATTTACACACACACACACACACACACACACACACACACACACACACATATATATATATATATATATATATATACACATTAGCATATATATATATATATATATATATATATATATGCATATATATATATATATGAATATGAATATATAAATATACATATATGCATACATGTATACACATGTATACACATAATTGTATATATACACAAATATATATATCCACACGTGTATATATATATATATACATATACACACATACATATATGCATACAAACACACATATATATACACATGTACATAGATATACATATGCATTTTATAGAGATATACATACACATATTTATATACAAATACACATACGTGCACCCGTATATTTATATATATATATATATATGCATACTCAGATATTTATACATACTCACACACACACACATACATATATATATATATATATAAATATTCATACACACACAGACAGATATTAATATACATGTACATATGTGCATTTAAATATGTAAATAAACTTACACACACACACACACACACACATATATATATATATATATATATATACACATAAATATCTATATAAATGCACACACTTCGTCTCTCTATCGATCTATCTATCTATCTAGCAACTGCATAATTTCTTACAGAAAACTGCCATCTCTCATAATCTAACCCACAACCATCAGTACCCCTCCGAGGTCCCCCTTAAGTGACTCATGAATACTGCTACAGATCTACAAAGTCTGAAGCAAATGTGACACAGGAAGGACGCCCTCCCCTCGAGATCGATTGGATCTGCTTGTGGAATTCGATGTTTGTGCAACATCGTACGTCTCTTGAGACCGGAAACCGGCTTACAAACTTTATTACACATTGTACAAGTCACATTGTCTGTTCTCGGAGAGAAAGCTGTGTGCACGGAATGCCTCTCATGAGATTTCCGATGATTGACACATCCAGCCTTAGAGAGGAAAATCCGACCACATGTTTGACATTTCCACCCATTCACGTTCTCACTAATATTACAGGTATTTCCCTAATGAAGTTGACACTTAAGGTTTGCATGCTCGACGCGTTCCTTCTCAAAACTGGTACAGCTTTCATTCACATGGATTTTTCATTTAGTCCTCCTCAATGCCAATTTTTTCCCACTTGTTTGGATCTATTTTTATATTCATGAGGTTGCTTTTTAGACAATCCTTATACCTCTTTCAAGGTTTATACGGTGAATGTTTGTCAGCATGCAACTGACCGGAAACGAGTTGCTTCAGAAGAGTATCATCACACGTCCACCAAATTTGAACAGAGAGACTCGATGCTTTTGCATCATGCCCTTTTAAGGACTTCTGTAACAGGTGTTTTGTTATTCTACTTGGTGTTTAGAAAACGTCTAAAACAGTTTTCATGAAGGTGCCCAGGTATTTTTAGATACCCAAGTTTATTCCATGTTTCAGATAAGTACAAAAGAACACACAACATACTCTACTCGTACACATTCATCTTAGTCTTAGGGGTAATATTATTATTAGTTCATAATCATTTTCAAGCATCTATTTTTACATACATATTCATTTCCATGTATATACAGACACTAATATAAACACACACACACACACACACACACACACACACACATATATATATATATATATATATATATATATACATACACACTCATTTATTGATATTTATATGCACACAAATACACACTGATATAGATATATTTATACACATGTACACACTGATATAGATATCTACATACATATAGACACTGATATATACGAGGATCATTGAATAAGTTTCCAGACTTTTTTCGTGCAGGCATTTTTATTGATAGTACACACATGAAACTCTAGTCCCCTTCGAAGTAATCTCCTCCGGTTGCAGTACACATGTACCGTTCTAACAACTTCTGGAAGGCCCAATGGAAGTCCTCTTGTGTAAGCGTGTCAATGACCTTCGTCACAGCCTCTTTCATTTCCTCAATTGTCTCATAACGACAGCCAAAAGTCACAGGAAGCAAGGTCTGGACTATAGGGAGGGTGACGAACTCTCTTGAAGCCCATCTTGGTCAAATAGTCTGTGACAAGGATGGAGTTGTGGACTAGTGTATTGTCCAGGTGGAAATGCCGCTGACCCGATTAGAAGAGTGCTGGCCTCTTCCCAAGGAATCTCTTCCCGAACTCCCTTAAAATCTCAACATAGTAACCCTAACCCTAACCCTGATCCTTTGGCCAATCAACTCAGGTGTATTGACTTTCTTACTCCTCCCACACCTCTCATCATCCCTCACACCGTGCCTTCCTTGAATCTCTTATGCCACTCAAAAACTGATGCTCGATTCATGCAAGATGGTCGAAAAGCTGTCTGAAGCATTTCTGTGGCATTTTTCTAAGTTTAAAACAGAATTTTATTGTATATCGTTCTTCTAAAGTGTCCCCACGGCCAGATTGCATTTTTGAAATTCACCTGCTGTGACAATCAGGCTTTGGAGGGTGTATTCCGATTGCTGCTGTAACTGTTTATTTGAACCTGAATCATGAAAATTGGTCAGTCATCTCATAAGATGTATAGCAATAATATAGTGTATTTTCAAGAGTCTATGGCAATTTTAAATGCCAGTACAAAAAGTCTGGAAACTTATTGACTGCACCGCGAATATATATATATATATATATATATATATATACATTCATACATATATTTATATACACATATACTCACTGATATATAAACATTTATATACACATATACACTCTGATATATATATATATATATATATATATATATATATATATATATATATATATATATAAAGACGCAAGTGGTTTAATATCGTCGTAGGGAAATGGACACGGTGACATGAGTACAAATCCTGGATGTTTCACATAGCGCTAATACCGTTTTAAAAAGTATGAATTCATCTATTCTCCCTTCAGCTTTGGGTAAAATATTAGGGTAGACTGGAGTCCTCCGCCTTAGTATGGCAATCGGCCTAGGAAAAGGAAAACTCTGAATTTAAATTTATTAAACTTCGCTTAAAAATTGACCTTGTGTGGTATCGTACGTGTGTGGAGGAGTAAGTCAATGCACACACACACACACACACACACACACACACACACACACACACACATATATATATATATATATATATAGAGAGAGAGAGAGAGAGAGATGTATATATATATGTATGCATATGTACGTGTGTGTGTGTGTGTGTATATATATATATGTGTGTGTATAGAGTTAGCAAACACCTACCCATGGACGCAGGTACACAAAAATGTTTATTTACTAAGGTTGGCTTAGTTGAGACAAAAGGCACACCCAGTGAGAATCAAATTCACTTTCATTTGCCAGCAAATCAAGCTTGCTAACCATTACACCAGCATGACGTGCCCAGCACACATACACACACACACACACACACACACACACACACACACACACACACACACACATATATATATATATATATATATATATATATATATATATATATATATATAAGATTGTTGTATATGAAGCAATTCTTCGACATTCTTCAATGAAAAAATCAAATAGTTGAAATCATTCATCATTATCAGATTCTTTGAGTTTTATTTTTCTTTTGCGGGGAGGGGAGAAAGTGTGTGGGAACCTGCACGAGAACCACCCATGAATCTAGATGAAGACACTCAACCCCTCAACACCATGCATTCACTTGTGCTCTAATAGCATTCTTTTCACAGACACAATAAACAAATGTTGAATATAATTAATTTTACAAGGAATGGCACAAAGAGTTTACGAGTGTACGTTTTGTTTTGGAAAGAATTTTTTTTGTCTTTTTAATCATTTGATTGAAAATGAAGCAAACAGAATGACAAAATAGTGAGTTTTCTGAACAGATTTGCAGCAGAAATAAAAGAAAAAATATAAAGCAAATGTAGACCATTTCCGAAGATAAATTCTTCAAGGATTTAAAGATATCCATACAAATAAAAAAAAAACGAATTTATCTGGTTGAATCTTTTTGTAATTCTCTATCTGAAATTTCATAAAAAAATTTTAAGATTTGTTGATCCTACGTATGGAGAACAGTGGAAAAAAGGCCTTGTCAATATAGATCTATTTCAATCTGTGTATGTGTCTTTCTCAAACTATCAATCTTTCTCTACATATATATCATATCTATCTATATCAGAATATTCATCTCTATCTATCTCAGCCACTTCATATCTATCTATCTATCTATCTATCTATCTATCTATCTATCTATCTATCTAAGTTTATTCCTGTCCATCAATATCAATTTATTTATTTCTATCTCACTCACTCTCTCTCTAAATGAATCAGTCTGTTTATGTATATCTATGTACTACAGGATGTTCATGCCTATCTATCAGTTTATTTCTCTCTCTCTCTCTCCCCCTCTCTCTCTCTCTCTCAGATCTGAGTTTAATAGTACCACTATTGTTCTTCTATAAGAATGGCTTTGGCATTTAATAACCCATGAAGGGTTACATGCCAATTATCAAAGAAACAAAGCGTGCGCACACACACACACACACACACACACACACACACACACACACACTCACACGTGTGTGTGTGTGTGTGTGTGTGTGTGTGTGTGTGTGTGTGTGTGTGTGTGCGCGCACGCACGTGTGTGTTTTCATGCCTATCTAAATGCATTTTCCTGTATTTCTTTATGCATCTTGGTGTGATCACATCTATATATCCTTTCTTATTCATATCTGTATGAATCTCTCTCTCTCCCTCTCTCTCTCTCTCTCTCTCTCTCTCTCTCTCTCACACACACACACACACACACACACACACATATATATATATATATATATTTATATATATATATATATATATATATAATTCTTTTTTTCTTAGTGTTCCATTCTTTTTTAATATGTAAAAAGGAAAACAAACAAAAATCAACCCTGCCCACCTAACAAAAATCTTCCGACCAGTTTCTTCCAGTCATCTTTTTTCTACAACGTACATTTAAAATAAATAATAAAAAAATTCATTTTGCTGATTTTCTTTTGAAATTCTTTTCCCACTGAAGAAACATCCAGATGTCTTCTCTTTGGGACAAGGAGACACACATACACACACAAACCCACACACAAAGCATGGATATTTCCATTTTTCTCTTTTTATTCTTTTTTAGGAACTGAATGAACTTATTTTGAATAATTACTCTGTTTTAATCTGCGAGATAGACGATTCTATATTAGGGAAAAATCTAAACCTATGACCAATTGTTAAAATAGAATTGCAAATTTGAAAAAAAAAAAAACGTATACGAGTGAGTGAAAGCACAAACATTGACAAAATTAAATTGCCCTTCAAATTTTGTAATTGAGGTGACAATGCTTTTATCTGCAATTCACTGAACGTGAAAATCTAAATTTTCTATCAAAATTGAATTTTGCTAATGACCCTCTCAAAGGCTAAATAATTTCTAATGTTGGACCTATTCAGTTGTTCAAAATAAAAATAAAAAAGTTTGTTTAAAAAAAAAAGAATATCCTCATTTAGAAAAAAAAAAAAAAAAAAAAATAGAAAGAGTCTAAAAAATATTAAAAGAAAATCGAATAAAAGAAGAATTCTTGAAATTTTTACTCAAATAATTTATTTACTTATTTATTTATTTATTTATTTATTGTTTATACTTTTAACATCTTTTTTTTTTTTTAAATGTTTTCAGATAAAACACAGTAAAGATTTTTGTCAATGTCTTTAAAGTAATCGAATTAAAATATGTGAACAAGAGGGGGAAATTTGTCATCATATTTGCGAAGAGTTCAACTGTCAAAATTTCATTAGATATTTTTTCGCTCAAATTTTCCTTTTTATTTTAAAAGACAATCTCAAATTTATCGGGAGTATTATTAGTTTTAACTGTTCTAAAATTCTCTTTACGTCATTAATTATATTATAACAAAGCAATTCTAGTTTCTATTATTTATGCTTCAACAGTCTCGTTAAATCTAGAGAATTTCTTTAGATATCGTTTAGCTTGTTTTCTTTGTTTAATGACATATCAAACTTCATGGGTTATTTAGTGCCAAAGACAGCCTTGTAGAAGAACATCAGTGATATATTCAACCCACAGCTGTTGGTTAAGGGGATTCACACCTTTTCCAAGGGTATTAGTGCAAAAAGGAAAGTATCAGTACAAATGGAGTTCGAATTCACTTATTTTGAGGCTGCAGTTCAGCATTTTATACAAACTTTTAGTTTCGTTATTACAAGTTGTTTGAACGTATGTCTGCATGTTGTGCATTGAAATTAAGAAAGGCATTGTCAGTGGTCAGTAATTAATGCAAGCATTACTTATAAAGTTAGGCTATTATATAAAAGATCTCCGAAAGTTTAGTAACAAGTTCTTTGAACGTTCATATGCAAGGTGTTCATTGGAAATAATGCAAACATTATTTACAAAATAGGGCAATTATTCAAGGGAAACCCAAAAAGTAAGTTACACGCATTTAGTAATTCAACATTTTTATAACTAAAAAAATAAAATATTGCACAAATATTACTAGCACTATTAAGAGGAAGAGGGGGGAGGTGTCATTGTAGTGTAATGGTTAAATAGATGGACTGCGGAATCGTAGTAAGCGAGTTCGAACTCCAGTCGCGCTATAACGTTCACTTTCGGGCAAATATCCTTAGGAAAGGTATGAACTCTCTTATCCTCCCATCTATGGGTTAAATAGTACCGCTGCTGTTCTTCTTGGAGAATAGCTTTGGCATGATATAACCTACAAAGTTTGATATGCCATTAACCAAAGTAAGAGAAAGGTATATGAAGAGCTGTGTATGTTTCATACATAATTCTAATATCTAGTGATATATACAAAAAATGTACCTTTATGATTTGAAACTCATATCACTGACAGTTATCTAATACCTTGTTCAAATTTTTATGAGCATTCTCTATATAGGCGAATTCATAACGGCTATATAATGTATGGTCGATGAGTGTTTAAACGAACACATTTTTTTTATTTCACAGTCCATTAAGAACTGCTGAAATTTTAGATAAAAACATACAAAAACAAAAACAAAACAAAACAAACAAAAAGCCCTGCCCCCCAAAAAAACGCAAACATTTTGTGGTTGAACTCATAAAGTTATTAATTTTAATACTCTTCCAAAGATGTTGGTTGGTTGGTTGGTTGGATTTTATGGCATAACAACCTTTGTAGGTTATTTAACGCAAAATTCATTTTTTATGAAAATAGTTCTATTTCAAATAATTCAGTTTAGCGTAAGTACGCAGTTTAATTGTAAGTACAGTTTAATTGTGAAAAACATTTCTATTTCAAGCTATTCAGTTTAGTCAATCAGTTCTAGCAGTTCTATTTCAGATAATTCAATTTAGTATAAGTAAAAATGTTGTTTACACACAGTTAAATGTTAAAACAATCCTACATTAAACAATTCAGTTTAGAGTAAGTACAGTTTCAATGTAAAAAAAAAAAAACAGTTCCATTTCAAATAATTCTGTTTAGCATAAACACGCAGTTTAATTTTAAGTATGGTTTAATTGTCAAAAACATTTCTATTTTAAGCTATTCAGTTTAGTCAAACAGTTCTAATTCCAACAATTCAGTTTAGTTAAAGTATGCTGTTAATTCTATTTAACCCATACCATTCCGGGTCTGAGTGGACCTGGGAGCAATGGCAATCAAGGGGTACTCCGCATTCCCCAAAGCTCCAGTATAACTGAAACCCCACCATCAGATTGTTTAGTCTCATATCCAGGATACTGATTGGGGGGGGTCTTACCCCTCCGCAGAGGTGCAGTCGGTGTATTCTACAGCCCCAGCCGACGAGGCAACTCTACCAAACAGTAATTTGAGTTGGCTTTTTCAATCTCTTTGGTCGTTTCTAAACAAGATTTCAAGAGGATAGAGAAAATTAATTTGTTTTTCTATTATTTAGCAATTTGATTTTATTAAAAATAAGTTCTCCAGAAACTTAGTATTCAGAAATATTGGTTTAGTTTCTATTTTGAATGGCATATGAACCTTCGTGGTTTATTCAATGCCAAAGCAATCTTTGTAAAAGAACAGTTGTGGTATTTCTAAAACTATAGTTGTGTAATATAATAGCCGAGGGATTTCGGTTCATACCTTTGGGTTTAGTTAGGCTGAGAATCTTTCGGCTCAGCACATGGGTCAGTTAGGTGCAACCTTAATGCAGGTGGTAACGCGTGAGCGCGCACAGAGTGGACATGTCACTCAGATAGTCCGAGACGAAACGGGGGTGACAGGGTGCGGGTGACGTCACGCACCGGAAGCGCGCAGAGGTTTGTGTGAGATTTGTAGAAAGTTAAGGAGTTGAGAATTGACGCCAAACGAGGAGGTTGTGGGGATTTAGAAATTAACAATAAAACTCACAACCGGATGTTGACTCGTCGGCTGCCACATACAAAATATATAAACGCGTCGCCACGCATAAGGCTCCACGCATAAGGCTCCACGCATTCATCCGGTTAAAAATCAGAAAAAAAGAAAAATAATAAAAAGTAAAGTAGCCAATGGGAAGCGGTCGTGCCAAAATTAGAAGGATTTTGGAGTGGCGAATTTGGAGCCGGTGGAGAGAGATAAATATTCAGGTTTTCTGTGAACCGAGTCTTGTCAGGGAGTGTCATCATTTTGCTGTCTGGTGTTTTGGGCACTACGCTACACCTTGGGACGTAGGGTTGGTTAGTCCATTCACCAAGTAAATAAAGGAAAGTATGGAAGAAATGTTTTCGTCTCTTATCTGTTTTTAGCTTTTCTTTTTGTATATTTCTTTTGGACTTTCTTTGTGCAAGGCATTGCGCCAGCCAGTCAACGTGGGATAAAATAATATAACCAAAATATGGAGTCAGATATCTTACGGCAACACAACCTTTCCCTTAGCCCCTGACCTTCAAAAACCCTTTTAAACTCCACAAGCTTCGAATTTTGGAGCTCGCAGACGCGAGGCGAACTTGCGCCCTATGGGGGCCGCTCGAGATGGGGGCCAAATAAATAAAACAGCATAGAAGATTGTGTCTCTCCTCCTTGTGTCGAAACCTTTAACTCAAACTTAATAAAAAGGTTTCGTACCTGAACAAGAAGTCGTTACGTGTTTTCGAATTTCGAGATTCCTATGTTCTTTATATGTTCTATCGTTATGAACATTCGATGTCCATTTCGCACATGGCCATATTCGTGTATATGGCTGTGTAACAGTTGCGATTAAAAATATTCAAAAACATGATGAAATGCTTGGCTTGATACTGCAATTATTGGTGCATAATACGCATGTTAGATTTTTCAGCTCAAAGTTAGAGGTGCATATTATAAATGAGGGATACATATAAACATTTTTTTTTTGTTATGTGCGTCGTCATATTCGGAAAGGCATGACTAACTGTTAGTTATATCTAAGGTCCAAACAATGTGGCACAAGGCCGAATGAATGGGGCACCCAGTGAGACTCAAACTCACTCTTCCAGGTTTGCTAGTCAAGCTTGCTAACCATTACACTACCCGAGGTGCCCGAACCAACGAGCAACCAACATTTTTGTTTTATACCGCAACAAAGAAATAGACACTAGAATGTGTGTCCATTTATTTTTTTTTCTCCTATTCTGATTGCCCTGTCGGCTGGGGCTGTAAAATACACCGACTGCTTCTCTCCGGGCCAGAGTGGTCCTGGGAGCGATGGCAATAAATGGGAACTCTGTATTCTCTAACGCTCCTGCATTACCGGAGTTTCACCATCAGATTGTTTTCTGTCATATACAGGACACTCGTAGGAGTGGGGGCATTTACACCACCGCAGAGATACAGTCGGTGTATTCTACAGCCCCAGTCAAATGGGCTGAAACTATTCAAAGATTTCTGGAAAAACAAAGTCCGAAATGTTTCTGTTTCATTTGGCGGGAAGTATATCTCCCGAATCGCTTGGTTACGAAACAGTCGTTTATCTAGACACTGGCTCATCGGCTCCAAGTTGCGCAAGCTAAACACAGAACCACCCTTCTTTTTGTTCTTGTTTTCTCAGACAAACCTCATGACTCGCCATATACATAAAACTAGATGACTGGCGAAATTTCGGAAAGTCTATTTTGTTTTTAGCTCTTCTTAAGACATAAGGTGGGTAATTTGATTTATTTATTTTTTCTTTTCTTTTTGTGTTGAGTCAACAATTTTTTTTCTTTTCTAAATGAAGAATTTCGAACTTGTCTAGGGAACGCAGTATCCATGGCAACAAGAAAAGTACCAAGAGAATGGAGGGTGTGTTTTGCTAAATGCCGATTTTTTTTCTTCGTAAATTTCATTTATTTATATGGTTTATTTATTTTACTGTTTGCGGGTAGATATTGACTCTTCTTTTTCTTTCTCTCTCTCTCTCTTTTATTTCCTTTTTTTCTCATCAATATTTCCTCTTCTTTATTTTAGTCTTCTCGTTTTTCCTCCCTTTCCTGCTTTACTGTTTCTTTAACTTCTTTTTATTTTTTTCGTCTTCTTTACTATATTCTTCTTTTTCCTTTTCTTGGTAAATTCTTCTTTTTTCCCCTCCTTTTCTTCTTTAAAACCTTTTTCTTTTCCGTTTCATCAATTTGTTTTTCTTTCTTCCTTTTCCTCTTGACTAATTTTTGTCTTATTTTTCTTTCTTTCAGTGTCCCAGTCTCTGTATTTCACTATCTCTCTCTCTCTCTTTCTCTCTCAAACACACACAAGCATATATATATATATATATATATATATATATATATATATATATATACACACACACACACACACACACACACACACACATATATATATATATATATATATATATGAGAGAGAGAGAGAGAGATGAGGGTGTTCATAATTTCCCCAAGGATATTTATTCAAAAGTGAATGTAATAGTTTATCTGGCATTCGAACTCGCTGACTACGATGTCGCAGTACAGTTCATTAGCCACAAACCAATGCTGAATCCTCCCTTAATATTATGTCCATCTTTGTACATATGCACATGAATATTTGCATGCACTTTTGCAGTTTGTGTCTGTAAACCGTATATATATACATGCTGCATATATATACATTATATAACGAGACAGTTGGTTATATATATATATATATATAAGTAGAGACACCATTGGTGATT
>CAUZXS010006088.1:2500-28654 GCA_963585895.1 Sepioteuthis lessoniana
CATATTTTTTCTCTAGACTTAAAATTCAAATCTTTACTTTCCTAGTTAAGATGATATTTTCTTCAAAATGTTTTTCTTGCATATATCCTCTTTGGTATATGAACAGTTCCTTTTCTGTTCAGATTTGTAAGAGATTAAAAATGCACAGCCTTTTTTCATTATATATTTCATCACTACAAAAAGAAATCAATGCTTTTATATTTTAACAAGTTAAAATACCTAAGAATTTATGTAACTATATTTCAAATACATTAAGAAAAAATAATCAAAAAATTCCCCAAACTAGTTCTTCAACATTTTTTAATATAATGTTTGTTTTCTTTTGTTTTTTGTTTTCTTCTTCCTTTACTTAAAAACCTTTATATATGTCTTGAAAAATTACATAGTATAAATATGCTATCACATTTTACAAGATCAAAATTCATGTAAGTATCCTTTAGTTTCTCATCATAGAAGTTTCATGTTTAAACAATCTTTTGATAAAACTTCAGACTTGATACCAAATCTACCCACTGGCTACATCTGAAAGTGTTATTTCATTGACCTTATACAACATTTAGTTAACTATAACAAAATAAAGTAACCATTTAAAAAAAAAAATTTAATTAAATCTTTGATTTTAGTAACAAAATGTATGGAATACTCAAATTGAGAACAAAATTTTCATTCTGAAAAGAATGCATATACTGGCATAATTATTATCTTAAATGAAATTATTTTGCTTCCTTTGTGGTATCTGTTTACATTTAATAGCATCAGTGTCAAATCATAACTTATCTCTGATCAACTGATATGATTTAAGGAAATAAGTACTTAATAAAGTGATAATTATTTTAGTATATTGTCAAAATTTTATGATTGGTTGGTTGGTTGGTTTCTTTTTTTAATGGCATATCAACCTTTTTTAGGTTATTTAATGCCAAACCCATTCTCCTAGAAGAACAGTAATGGTACTATTTAACCCATAGCTGGGAGGATAAGAGGGTTCATACCGTTTCCTAAGGTTATTTGGCCGAAAGTGAATGCAATAGCACTATTGGAGTTCAAACTCGAGACAAAACTTTAACCAATTATAGAATTTCTCCTTACTTTGTTGTGAGACCAGGTTGCTTATCAATTATAAAAAGTTTTGTATGTGTGCATATTAAAAAACTGACATGCTAACAGTATCTTACATTAGCATATTTTATTTAATCTGTCAAAAGACCTGAGTGTCTGAAACATAAACATTGTTTTATTTATAAGTAATTATTAGTATCAAATTACTTGTTATTGTACTGAAATATTGCTTTAAAATTCTCTTTTATCACTTGTTTTTATGTGCAAATTTAAAACAAAATAAAAATTTGAACCCTTCAAAGGTTAGCCTTAAGAAATATTGGTAAAACTGTACATGTTTGGCGGGCAGGGGGTTTCAAAATTTTTGTGTGTGATTTGAACTAATTAGACCCTCAAACTCACCAGGATTTTTATATCTTTCAAAAAAAAAATTCAGGGTGTTTTTTTTTGGGGGGGGGGATTTGTGATCATTCTACATTGAAAGTGAACCTCCTTTATTAAAAGTAAGTTTCCCCCCACGCCCACCCCCCAAATGAAGAAAATTGTTACGAGTTTGTGGGTCTAATTAGTTCAAATCACACACACACACACACACACACACACACAAAATTCCCCCTCTCCTACTCGTAAACTTGTACAAGTGCACATGTAGAATAATACCAAAATATCTATCTCTGTTTTCCTCTTTTTTTTTCCTTTGATCTTGAGTGGGTGGTGGAGAATTAGTTTTTGTTTATTGATGTTTGATGACAAGTACTTAAAAAGAATGTATTTGTTCTCACACAGTAAAACTCCTGCTTTTGTGCCTACAACTGATGATACCAACTAGCAGTTTTTCTACTTACATAAATATTCTACTCCTTACCTGCATTCCATTATATATTTATGCACTTGTCTGCATGATATAAAAAAGCAGTATTTATTCTTTTGTATATTTAAATGTGTTAGTGGAAATGGGAATAGATTATATTAATGTAAAATTTATGTTTTATGTGAAGTATGGTACTCCCCCCCCCAATAATTAATCATTGGAAAAATTTTAAACAGGGAGAAAATTAATTTAAAAGTAATTCAGGAAGTAGCTGCCATTTCTTCACTGGTATTTGTATTCATTGGAAACAGTTTAAACTACAGTACTTATGTAATACTAGCTTAAGTATCTATCTATACTTGGTAAAACAGTTCTTTGGTACTTGATGAGCTGGTGTCTGGATTTTTTTTCTTTCTATCAAAGTAGAATGATTTGAAACTAAAAGTTTTATGTTGTTTGAGGAAAAATCATTATTTCTAGATTCCCTGGTGATATCTTGAAACAATGTATATTTGATTTTTTTTTTTTTTTTTTTTTTTTTTTTTTTTAGCATTGTTCAAGAATATATTGCTATTTTGCAGTCTTCATTGTCAACTGAAAATTTTAAAAACTATGATTTCTAAAAGAAAAATCTAAGTTTACATAAAAAAAAAAATTAACCAATTATATCTTTCAGATTGTCTTATGAAGTTAATATTGTTCTATAAAAAATTTCAACTTCGGAGAGAAATATTTGTAGTCAATGTGAATGTCACTATTTTTTTTCTCAGACTGTTAATGTTATCTAATTATTGTATATTTTCAACTTGAATTACCCGTAGCTAATTAATCATGTTAAATGTGATAAAACAATTTAATATTTTATTTAATTTTAAGTTAGGTCATTCAAATTCAGTATGACTGATTACATCTTGCAGCAACATGACTTCCCAATAACTATTGTTCTTAGAGACCCTCTTGAGGTTAGCTCCTCACTTTCTTCAATCTTTTTATTTTAAAACCTTCCTCAGAGTCTAATAAATATCTACCAAATTTCATAGATTTCCATCAACTATTAAGCTATCTGTAGAGGAAAGAACTGCAAATTCTTCAAAATTATTATAGGTATACAATCTCACTTGATCAGATGAAACTGAATACAAATGCTTGCAGACTTATTTTTCTGAGAAAATTTATCCTCATTAACCCTACACTTAAGATAGGACCTGACTACCAATCTAATTCTCTACTTAACATCTTTTAATTCTCTAAAAGTTAACATAATCAATTCGGTAGTTGATTTTATCATGATAGAAATGAAGCCTACATTTGTACCAAAAATGATTTTAACTCTAGTTAACCACTTAAGTTTTTTACTGCCTCCTTGTCTTTCTTTGTAAATATATATGGATCAGTAAAGTTTAAAATTACTCAACCAGGTTATTCTTGTGATTCAGTCATTCTTTGAATTAATTAGTAATCAGGCATAACCAATACACAGAGATGTTGCTTGAACTGCTTCAGCCTTTTCTCATTTTGGCTAAACTGATGGGTCTTTAGTTTTCAAGCGATAGCTTGTTCAGATCATAGTGCTTATTGAAACTCAACATAACTACATCTACTTACATCAGCAAACATTGGTAGTTACTAGAAGAGTTTTAACTGCTTAAATTAAGCTGAAGATTAGGCTATTGATTCAGGGTACCAAATGTTATATGACATTTTAGGACACATTTAAGTTGCATAAACTGACCATAAATTTACCCATACCATTTTTTTTATTGCAGCAATAAACATAGTTAAAACACTGAACTATGTTTTGGGGAAGACTTATTAGTTAATAAATGTCACTTAGAAGTTAAAGTTTACGAATGTAAACACAACACAATTTTTAAAAAAATATAATGTTTCTTATAATCAAGAGAAAGAATAAGTTGTTTTAGATGAGCTCTGAAACTGTTATGTTCCCATTGTAATTATGGTTCATGATGGTGTTGATGCTTTTATTTAAGAAAGAGAGAAGAATTCCAATTAGCATTTTATAAATATATCAATTATATCAAGAATTTAAATTATTTTTTTAAAATACATTCGTCACAGATCGTACATAGTTATTATTCAGTTGCAAATTCGACTGGAAATTGTTTTATTCTCTTGGTAAGAGCATTTTAAATGTTGCTTAAAGAAAAACTATGCTCTGATGTACCATTTTTACTAGGTTTCAATTACACAAATACATACAAACATAATGAGATTTTTACTTATATATAAATGGCTACCACTTTTTTCTCTGAAAAATTAATCAGAACACTTTACTTGAGCCACACTATCCATGCTTAGAGAATATCTTGTTTCAGTTAATTCTTTCTAGTTAATTTGTCCTTGAGATGTCGCTTGTCTGTCTACCATTAAATCTTAAGATTATTTTAAAAATAGTTTAATGTATAACTGAGTAATACAAGACTTATTGGGGTTTTTAGATTTTTTTTTTTTACTTGAACTAGACTGCATAAGTATGAAATTGAAATTGATGATTTTAATCTATTTCCTTACTTCCAAAAGATTTAACAAATTTTCCTACATTCAAGTTAGATGGCATTCAAAGTATAGATTTTTAACTACTATTTTGGAGTGACTGATCTAAGTTTTAATTCCTAATACTAGTGAACGAAACCAATATGACTGTTTATACGAATGCTAATATCTACCATAGGTAATACGAGTTTTACTTAAATGATGGATATTTTAACCTTTTTTTTTTTCTTTTCAGATTTTACCAATATGCTGTAAGGATAAACCATCACTGGTCTATAGCATAAGGATCACAAGTGGATCTTCAGGAACATCTTTTTGATTAATTACAATTATTAAGAAAAATAAAAAGGAAGTAAGATAAAAATAATCATGATTTCTATCCTCTTGACCGTGATGAGATCTTTGTTCCTGAGCCCACCTACAATGGCTTCACCTTCTTGACTGCTATAAAATTATGGTTTCATTCTCTCTACTGACAATGATGGGACATGTACTTGTGAACCCATCTGCAATGAACCCATCTATACATGGTTGTTCCTCTTAGCCTCACATTGTTTCCTAAACAATGGCCAAAGCTGTTCCCTTTCATGCAAGTTCAGAGTTCAATTTTGTTGATGATTTGTCCCTGCCAACAAGCCGAAGTTGTGGAATCCCAAGTGTTGGCAAGTTGACCCTCCATGAAAGATCCAACAGTGATTCTAATCTTGCACTCTGGAGTCCGGAGACTCGCTCAAGTCTTACATTGGATAAGGATGAGTTTACCTTAGGTAGTGACAGCCAGGTGATTGTGGAGTGGGACATTAAGGAAGATGTTACTGCAAATGACTGGATTGGATTATTTCCAGCTGGTAAATATTTTCTCCTTATGTTTTTAACTTTTTCCACTGTTTCCCTTTGATACATATATATAATTTTCATCATTTAGGAGACAAGTTTTTATTTATTCAAAATGTTGAAAAAACTTTGTCATTTAACTCAAAAAATTAATTTATTTTCAAAACATTCAATATAGAAAACCATTTAAGCACTATGTATGCATACAATCTTATGCACGCAATTGTATTTCATTGTCTTATACATAAATTCATGAATTTATATACACAAATTTTTGTTCACTATCTTTTAATATTTGTAAATTTTGATATAAGAAAAATTTCATACTACCTCTGATCTATAATAGCTACATTTACTGTATGAAAATTATAGGCAGATGTAATGAATAGTATGGAATAAAGGTAGTATTTTATTTATTTTGTAACCAAATTGATTTGTACTTATATTGTAATTCATAATTTATTTTCAATTATGTAAGCAGCTATAAAAGAGCCATCTTTTTTGTTTATCATAGGAAAGGAAATATTTACATTTGTTAGAAAATCTTTCTAATAATCCGCTCACCAAAATAGCTCCTTTCTGTTTAAACCATATTTGATTTTAGCAATAGTATGGCCCAGTATTTGCTCAATCTGCCCCACATGTTTCCTCCCACTGCAGTTTTCATGGTTATCAAAGTCACTTTTTACTTTTCTGTCTCACTTTTACCATTGCTCTTTGTATACAATCAGAATTGTCTTGAATTATTCTATCTACTAGTTTACCCAGATTGTCAAAGATGATGGCATATATGAAATTGATACTTTGTAATGGGTTTTTTTGGGGGGGTGCCTTTATATATATTTTCCTTTGCTGGAGTATGAGTGACAGCAAGTCTCCAGGAGTATTCTCAGTATTCTGGTCTGTATCACAAAATCCCAGAGAATTTTGTGTCTCATTCTTTAGGAGAGATTCTAGTTTGTGCATTTACTATTTGGTAGTATGGTCAAATTTCACTTTCTGGCACAATTGCCAGTGGACAACTCTCCACGCCGAGTCATGTCTAGTCTTGCACTCTTTTTGCACTAGTTTTTTGCATTCACTTATGTGATTTTGTTTTGTCTCTATCACCACATTATTATTTTTCATTGGTAAATTGATTATTTAGGACAATATTTGAATCATAATCTTTGGAGCAAACATTATGGCAAACAGACAACTATGTTGAAACCTAACATAAAGTGAATACCAAAAATATGTATATTTGCTATTTCTTTTGTTGTGATTCAGTATTTATTTTTAAAGTGATTTATTTTCAAAGTGATTTATTTTCTTTTTATTGCTTGGTAACCTTTTGTTATCAACCACTTATTTTGAGGTCATTTAATGGTTCCTACTAACACAATTCTCTTAAATTATTATCTACACATACTTGTGCTATCAAAAATTATGTATAAAATTGATATTTTGTTAAGTGCTTGCTATTATTAAGTTTCTAATATTAGTGTCATTAGATACATTTTTTACAATTATAGGTATGGTCTTGTGTAATATGATTATGAAAATTCATTATGACATAAGTATGGGACACTTAGTGAGAATTGAACTCATTATAGTAATAATGGTCTGATGACTTGCTGACTACTACTCCACAAGTGAATCGACTTATATTTGATGTTGCAAATGGTGTGTTCAAGTGAAGTAACTCTATTTATTTCATTTAAAATTTTAAATGATTGGTGGTATTACAGGCAAAAAAAATGGATTAAATAGTACCAAAAGAGTTATTCTTCTACAAAGATGGCTTTGGCATTAAATAACCCATGAACATTGATAAACCATTAAACAAAGAAACCAAAGAGACAAGAAAATTAATATTCAATTCAAGTGGCATTTGACTTGTAGATTTGCATTTCTTCACAGGTATCTCAACATCCTGTGTACACTTTATTTTTAATGTTGTCTTTTCCTGTTCTCTCTATCCATATTCAAGCAGGCTTCTTACTTTGACTAAACAAAAGAGTATTGTTTATGATTCATTCTATTGTACATCCACTCATCTCTTTTGTCAAGTGACTGCTTCCTAGTTTAAAATTAAAGTAGCCAACATAATTCATAATGTAGTAAAGTGGATAACTATACTTCTTCAGCTAAAAACACATGATCAAAAGTAACAAATTTATGAAAGTGAAGAGGCTGTATAATTGTCACAGTTGGTTATTTAAATACATTTTGATTTATACTAATATGTTATGATTTCTTGTACATTTGTTAAGGTTTGTTTTCACTAAAACAATCCTGTATTTTTATTAGATTCAGCTTACTTTCCAGTTCATATAAAACTATATAAAGAAAAAAGTTTTCAATGCCAAAGCACATCTATTTATACAGTTTGTACTATAATTGCAAACATATAAGAAGTATTCTATAATTAGCATTTAATAGTTCTCTCTTGCAAAATTATGACAGTGTAAACAGAAATGCTGAACTTACACTTTAAGTTGCAAATTAGATTGTAAATTGCTTTATTCTCTAATGTAGAGCATTTGAATGCAGTGCCATTTTTTTTCCCATGTTGGACTACTATAATATACAAAATACAAGTGTGTGTAATATATATATATATATATATATATATATATAATGTGTGTGTGTGTGTGCGTGCATGTTTGATTAAATAATAAAGACACATTTTGTCTATATAATTTTATTAAGATCTTTTCTGGTTTCCTGATAAGCGTCTTGGTTTTAGGTTAAAGAGTTTTTGAAAGTTTTTAGGGTTTGTTTTTCTTTTTCTTTTTAGATATTCCATATTTCTTGATAATATTCAATTTCCGTTGATAGTGTTCTGTTTTTTAAATTCATCAGCCTCTCAGTTTTATCCAACTCTACATTTACGTAATTTTGTTGTTATAAAAACTAAAAACTTTCAAAAAATACTCTTTATACATGTAAGCAACCCAGGATGATGGCCTATGAAAGGTCCAAAAGCGCTCAGGACAATTTTGGTAAATTCATCCACCAATTCCAACCTGAAACCAAGACACTTATCAGGAAACTTGAAAGGATTTTAATGAAATTATATAGACAAAATGTGTCTATATTATATAGACAAAATGTGTCTAAATTATATAGACAAAAGTATGTTTGATTAAATGATTAAAATCATTTAATCAAACATACTTAAATGAAAGACTGCTGCCCAACCACACACGTGTATGTGTGTGTGGTTGGGCAGTAGTCTTTCATTTAAGTATGTGTATATATATATATATATGGAGTGTGTGTGTGTAATTCCTATTAAAGGGCATCTATGTAATGAAATATAAAAATATTACAATTCATCAACTTTAATTCAAAATGTATTTTTTGTTCTTTTGTTAACCTTCACTATTGTGCTGAATGTATTTGCACAATCTTTTCACCTGAACCTCAAAACCATTATGCGGAATCATCATCATCATGTTGCACTATCAATACGGATATCCCTGACCCTCTCTTGCTACCCCTCCCTGTCATCCATTGCTTCCGGCAGGTCCTCTGGGCTGCATCCCGTATCGGCACTAAGCTGCTGTATGTATGTTCAAGCTGGTCGTCCTGCCTTTGCACGTCCATGTGAAGGGGTCCACTAGAGTGCATCAGCTCATCCCTACTTCTCCAACAGTGTCCCACATGTCTGGTTTGTCTAATTTTGATAGTTTTTGTGATGTGTGGTAGGTGGCCGTACAGCTGCTGCTTTGTGGGGTGCTGTCTCCAGGATTATGCCAAATAAAGTGACTATATATCTTCTAAAATCTTAAATACTTAGTTCAAGACATGCTTGAACAAGTGAAAATCAAGCATTATTATATTGAATGAACTATACCACACACTCATTTGTAATCTTATCTAGTTCACTTAGAATTTGCATTGAAAAAGGTCCTTTACCTATTAACTCTGCTTTATCTACCCTGAAATCTTGAAAGACTCAGCAAAAAAGTCATCATAACCATTAAAATTTTTTTTCTCTCTCTCTAAATTTTGTATCAAGCAATTTGTGTTCATTATTCTTTAAATTCCTTTAGAATTCAAGATTTTTTTTTAAGGTTTCTGAACTCTCCCTTTATTATTTTAGATATTGCACAAATTTACCTTGGTCATTTGTGGTAGTTGCTTGTTCACAAGGGAAAGATTTGGTCAAGTGGTCAGTCTCAACTGTTTCCTTACCACTGCCCCCCCCCACACACACACATTTCTTTTTTGGCTGAGCAGGGTGGGTAGGGGTACACTTCTTGACTGGTGCCATTCTGTCTCTTCTCAAGAGCAGCCACTCAGGACCTATCCAACTTCCTGCTGCCATGTTCTAGCTAACCTTATTGAAGGTTCTTCCTTTGACAACTAGGATGTATGTTCTTAATCCAAATATGGAATTGGTGTTGTTTAGTATATTTTGTTCACACAGATAAGATTTCAAATATGTGCAAAATTATTTAAAAATTAAAAGTATAGACATTTTGATGAATAATTAATTTTTTAATTGTTTTTTTTTGTTTGTTTTCTTTTAACAATTTGCATGGTTTAAGTGAAAATCAGGCAATTTTTATTTTTAATATTGAATTTATTGAACAACATTTCTCTCATTTTGTTCCTCTATCTTTTACTATTTTTTCTGTAACTTCATTATTCAGTCCTCCCAGGATTTTATGTTTCTACTCTTGCTCCCTTTTTGCTGTTAAGCGAATTGAAGCTTTTTCCCTCTTCAAAACACTTCAGTAAAGACTTAAATTCATTGTAGTATCTTCTGTTGTTTATTTGATAATTACAGCATATCAACCTTTGTTGGGCTATTTAACATTAAAATCTATCTTTTCCAACTAATTATCTCATTTCAAGTGACTAATGATAATCATTTGTAAACCATTTATACATAATTATAAGGTTTCAAGTTACTATTTCTATTTAACAATAATTATTTTGCAGTTATATGGTCTCAAGTATTCCTATCTCATACTCATAATTTTCAAACAGATTTATTTGACCTATTGATGAGACTCAAATAGGTATGACCACTCTGGATCAAAGTGGACCTGTGAGTAATGGCAATGAAGAAATGACTTCATTCTCCAGAGCTGGATCCTCCTCACCGGATACAGTTTGGTATCTTACAACTTAAGTCTTATTGACTGGGTGAATGCAATAACTTTAAATATGGCAGAGATGTAAAGATTTCCCAGTTAAACTATAACAATGATTTGGTTGTTAACTTTGGAGCATGTTTCTTTAGTTATCTTGATATAACATTATGTACTTTTGTTTGTTTTTTTTTTGTTTTTCTTAAATACTTCCATACACTTTTTTATCACTTGCTGGTTGCAATTGAATTAACATAGAGCAGTATTTATTTTGAATTAAACATTTGGTTACTCTAATAATGGATCTCCTTCCAACTGCACAGCATGAAACTTTCTTAGGATGAAGACAAACTTTTGATATGAGTGGTTGGATATTTCATTTGCCCCCATCCCTTCATAATTTTTTTTGTTCCATATTTTAGTAGTTTTCTATTAATGCTACAATTTTTCCTTTATTTGAAACAATAGAATACAGTTTATTTTTTAGCTTTAATATTTTTTTAAAGTAACATTTATGAAAGTCTTGTATCCAAGCATATTGAAAAAATCTTAATAAACATAACAAAATCAAAGCAAATTATTTTCAGTTCTTGATTTAGGTATTTTGAGTATGTTGGCTATCAATCTCAACTACAAAATGTTTTTAGTGAAAAAATCTCTAGTATAATAAGACTTCACAAACTTTGATACATCCAAGCATTCAGAGTACCTTCTCCATAAACAGTGCAAATATTTTTTGTATTTGACTAATGTTTCCCCTCCCCTTTTTTTTTTTATTAAAAGAAATAAATGTATGTACATATGTATTTATGTACATATTTAGCTGGTTTGTTTCTATCAGAATATGAACTGTTCCCTCCCCATATAAACATGTATTCATTTTTATTATGAGGTGTGATAAAAAGTATTGAGACTGATGCTGTATTTAACAAGACAAATATGAACATCTAATAAGTCAGTCAGCTGGGGCTGTAGAATAGACCAACAGCATCTCTGCAGAAGATTAAGACCCCCTCAAAAGAGTTTACTGGATATGACACCAGACCATCTTTAACTGTGTACAAGTAAGTGTTAGCAACACTTGAAACCATTTAACTATGTGCAAACAAGTGAGCCCTGGCTTGTGTAAAAATTGTTACCCACAAACTACCCATTTACAAATCATATATATTTAATATATATCTATAGACAGGATTTGGCATTAAGTAACCTAAAAAGATTGATGTGCCATAAAAAACAGCCAACCAACTAAACCATCTGAGAGTGACTCCACATTCCTGAACTTTCTGGAGCTTTGGGGAATTTAGAATCATTCCTTTGTTGCCATGACTCCCATGCCTACTCTGACCTGGAGTGGTAGTACCTGTTAGGGTGCTATCTATGGGTCAAATAGAACTATTTAATTATTCACTATACTTGAAACCATTTAACTATAGTGGACAAATCAGCTTTAACCCATTTAAAAATAATGTTACCAACAAACTATTCCCTTACAAATTATTATATATAAAAACTGGATTTGGCATTAAATGACCCATAATGATTGATATACCATAAACCACAACCAAACTAATAATTATTTCTTTTTATGTTTACAGTTGGCATATATCTTAATAAGATGAATTGAATAACAATTTAAAGAACCTAGTCATTTAGATAGCCCAAACTACATCCATCACCATCCAACTGAAAAATAAAAATAGAAATAACACAAATTCAAAAATTCAGTTTCAGAAATTTTAGTCATAGAAGATCTCTTAATGTCACGGCATATTCTCATACTGGTAATTTCAACTAATTTCTCCTTGGGTCCATCTATCCCAAACATCCTCAAATCTTTTTTCAAAATTTCACCATTTGTTTGTATCCATGTGAGATGTAAATCTTGAAATTGTAACATAGTAGCATCAATCATTCTTATTTTATGACCATTATAAACTTTAGGGTTTTTCCAAAAATCTCTGCTTTTAGAGGGTTTGGGGGGGGATGCTTGCATTTTGAAATTGATACGGTTATTTTTGTTATTTTCGTTTTAAAAGTGGTAACACATGCACCCATAAGTTTGTTTTTTTGGTTTTTCTTTTGGTTTTTTGGGGGTTTTTTCTGTACCATAACTCCCTGAATTAAGAAAGATTGTCTAGAAATATAAAGGTGCATTTATTACTGACATACCTCTTATTATAGAGTTAACATATCAACATTTTAAAGGAAATTAATTTCAAAGTCTTTGAGATTATCATTCATGGCAATTTGGATCCTTACAGTTAAGTGATTTTTGCAATTTTCAAATTGGTTCATTTTCTGAGGACCCAAATCAAAGATTTAATTTTTCAAAGGTACCTAAGTACCAAATTTTCAGAAATGCCCTAAAAGTTTAAATGACCATAAAATAAAAATGATTAATGTTATTGTGCTACAATTTTCAGGATTTGTTTCTTACATGGCTATGAATAAATGAATTTTTTTTTTTTAAATTTGATTACGTTCAAGACTTGACCCTTAGTGAAATTGGTTGATATGATAAATAGAGCAACAGTATTGGTATCTTTTTTAGCATTTTAAAACCTTTCAATTGTATTTAAGATTTTTGAATGATAAAGAGCAAAAAGTTACACAGGAAATTAAACAATTTTAATGTCAACTTGGATGTTTTCAAGTCCCATTTCTCATCATTTTGTCAGATATTACATCCAATGCATATATAATAAAGGATTCTTGACATGACATGGTTTGTACTAATGTCTGTATGCCATTAAGTTACAGTAAATTCTATATCTGCAAACAATAATCAGAACAAAACAATTATATATAATTTTGCCGAGACATTTGTATTTTTTGTTTAATGCTTGTTTTCTGCAACCACAGAATTGTTTATTTGAAATTTTAAGAAACTTTTTTGGGTATGTATGAAAATTATATACTGCATAGATTGTTATTAAATATTAGTTTTTGTTCTAAAAATTCCAGCCAATTTTATGCCTGCACTCATCTCAGTATAAGTGTTTTGTGCTTATATGCCGCATTCTTATCAACAAAATTCTCTCCGATAGAATCATTCTAGTTTCTTTTGGCTAAAACATCAGAGGTCTACCACTTGACCTCTTTGCTTAGATTTTAACTTGATCTAACAGTTGTTGTGTTACTTAGATTTCTAAAGTTCCTTCAAAAGAATGTTGCTCTATGTATATTTTGTAAAATATTAATGTTTTGTATGTAAGTTGCCCAGCAAAAATGAGACATCATGAAACTTTTTCCTGCACAGTACATCTAAAATATACTTACAGAATAAATCAAGTACTGTCTAATTTTTAACTTAAAGGTCTTCATTCATACTGTATATAATTTTTTTTAATCATCCAAATAATAGTGATAAATATGAAATGCTAATTAGTGTCCGTCATTCCTTCCTAAGTATAAGGATTAATATTATCATTAACTGTTGTAACACCAGGAATACAGTGAGTTCATAGATTGTCTTGTAGCTCTTATTTCTCTGACATAAATTTAAAGATTTTGATGATTTACACTTGGTAAAAAGCAAACTTCTAATTTAGTTTTTTTTTTCTGTAAACTAGCATTCTTTCATCATTTCTTTTAATTTTTGTTGCTTTTTAATCACACCTCACTTGAAATATCATTTCATGATAGCAAAGACTTACACAGATCAGATGTGTTACTAGTATGAATTAGGCTTTTGCAATACTTAGCTACAAGAGTGATATTGATAACCAACTTTCTCAAAGCAAATGAGTTTTAGCAAGAGTTTATCATTTATTATTGGTTCCAGAATGTGCTGTTCTTTGCTATTGTAGAAATGACAACCTAAGTGAATTGCAGTCAAAAATAAAGTATGTAAAATTTTAAAGATGAAAGTCAAATTTAATAATCGGTTCTGCAAGTTATTAAGGCAATTATAAAAGTTTTCTAACAGTATTGATTTTTCATCATGAAACATTTTACAATCCGGTAGTGTTTTTTGAGAAGTTTGTGTTCTCTTAAAACAGTTGTACATTTCTGCATTTATAAAGGTCTGATTTTTGTGTGCATGCTACCATAATACATTAAAAATGGCATATCAGCACATGTTAGCACATTCATGTTAAAGTATCCTGAGAAAATAAAGCCATTTCCAATAAGGTTTGTGACTTGATTTAATTGCACCCACTCTGATCATCATGATAATTTCTCGAGATATAACTTTTAAATGTTAATTATGAAGTTTGTTACTTTATTTGTAATTATAATATAAATTCTATAAACAGGATGTGATTCTATACTGATCTTGATAGCTACTGAAAGTAGCTTTTCAGTGACAGTGAAAGTTTTAATTTTTGTGATCAATAAATTAATGTGCTTTAACTGTTTCTACCCAAATCAGAACTCTTGTTATAAATCTTAATTTAGTCCCATCCAGTACCTTAACTGAGCTCACATACAATATTTGTCTTTAAATATAACTTTGAATATAACAATTTATTTCTATAGATTACTCAGATTGAAACTAAGAAATTTTTATTCATTCTGATTAAGTTCCATTCCTCATTAGCATTCATGTCTACCTTTACTGATTTGGCTTATTCACTTCATTAAACTATAATATGATGGCACCAATGTATTAGTGGTACTATTTTATGGCTGAAACTGGATTGTGATATTTATACTTTTGACTATAGATCTGAGTATAATTTGCCAAATGTCTTTTTTATCTGTCATTGCATAACTCAAAGTTACTAATGAGATCCTGGAGTAAATTTTTAGTATATTAGTTTTTTGAAAATCTAAAGACATTTTAAATTTTAGGTAAATGCCCTGTTTACAATGTTAGTATTATGTTAAACTGGATATGTATGTATTCACCAGGTTAACTAAACCTAATGTTTCTTCATGTTAAGTAAACATCAAGCTGAAAAATTTCTCCCCCAAAAAAGTTTTTTTTTTCTCTTCTTCTTCTTCTTTTCTCCCCCCCCACAGTTACTAGGAAATCTTGTCGTATTTATTCCATGCTATGTTAGAGAGAGAGAGAGATAGAGGTTCAATTTGGTTTATCTTTCTGTCCACTTAGTAAACTGTAACTTCATCTGGCATTTGGCCACATAGAAGAAGGAAAATGTTGATACAATCTAAGTGGAAGCACCTGGCTTTTGCTTGAGTTTGAATGTGTCATTGTCCCTGATGGGAAATGCACAACAATTTCAATTGGGCCCATAATGATAAAAGAATATTGATTGCTACTGAAAATACATAAATTTTTAGTTTAGTAGGAGGGCAAATATTAATGCAATTTACAATTGAACAAGCCTACCATCCAATTATATTGAATACAATTATAAAGTAGTCAAACGACTGTTCATATTGTGAAAATGTTTAATTTTATAGATCTACCCACATTGAGGAAGATAATGCTATGGTAGAGGATAGGTATGAAAGAATTTAAAATACTATGTTTGCAGTTTAAAGAAAGAAGGAAAAAAATCGTTTTCCTTGCAACCAGTTAAACTGATAGTGAAAATTAGTTTAAACTGCCCAACATGGGGAAATACACGCATACACACGCATACACACATATATATATATATATATATATATATATACGAGGTGCATACGATAAGTTTCCAAACTTTTTTCATATGGGCACTTTTATTGATAGTACACACATGAAACTCTAGTCCCCTTTGAAGTAATCTCCTCCGGCTGCAATGCGCTTGTTGTACCATTCCAACAACTTCTGGAAGGCCCCATGGAAGTCCTCTTGTTTGAGTGTGTCAATGACCTTCGTCACAGCTTCTTTCATCTCCTCAGTTGTCTCATAACGACAGCCTCTGAGCTTAGGGAATAACCAAAAGTCACAGGGAGCAAGGTCTGGACTATAGGGAAGGTGATGAATTGTCTTGATGCCCATCTTGGTCAAATAGTCTGTGACAAGGATGGAGTTGTGGACTGGTACATTATCCTGGTGGAAATGCCACTGACCCGATTTAAAGAGTGCTGGCCTCTTCCCTAGGAATCTCTTCCTGAACTCCCTTAAAACCTCAACATAGTAACCCTAACCCTAACCCTTTGGCCAATCAACTCTGGTGTATTGACTTCCTTACTCCTCCCACACCTCTCATTTTATCGCATATCGTTCTTCTAAAGTCCAGATTGCATTTTTGAAATTCACCAGCTGTGACAATCAGGCTTTAGTAGGGTGTATTCCAATTGCTCCTGTAGCTGTTCATTTGAACCTGAAATCATAAAAATTGGTCAGTCATCTCATAAGATGTATTGCAATAACATACTGAATTTTCAAGAGTCTACAATTTTAAATGCCTATACAAAAAAAGTCTGGAAACTTATCGTATGCACCTCGTATATATACGAGCAGAACTACTTGGTCCATAACCAGACTTAAAGGATTTTAGGAACATCAATGAGTGAGGTAGAGAGGGAGGGAGGAAAGGAGTAAGGTAAGAATTAAAAATGACCTTTTTTGTAGTTGAAAGATTTTGTCTCTTAATTCAAATGAAAAATATTATTTCATTCTATGAATTGTTTTCTTTTTTTATTTACATTTAGAATAATATACAGAAATATATAACCCTAAATTAGTGAAAGGTTTAAAACATTTTCATGAATTTTTTTAATACAATTAGTGCTTAGTTACAGCACAAGAACACAATGCTGTAATTTTGAATGTTTTTTTTTTTTCTAATTGGTGATTCTAATAGCTAAAATGCTAGACTGTGGCTTCAATGTAAGCAAGTTCAAACTCAAGTCATGTTATTATATTTACTTTCAGACTAATACTCTTGGGAAAGGCATGAACCACCTTATCTCCTCAGCTATGGATTAAATAATATTACTGCTGTTCTTCTCCCTCAGTTTATATGCCATTAAACAAAGAAACCAAACAAAATGAGTGATTCTTAAACTTTAATATTTGGGAATATGGAAGTTCAGAAAAATAGGAAATGTAGGTAATATATATCGAATGTTTAATATGCACAGGAAAAGAAATTTTATGTTGCTATCATAAAACCTATTTTTGCTTCTTAAATATTTAAGTTGTATGAATTAGTTATTTCAGAGTTTTAATGAAAAATTAAGTCAATCCCCAATTTTGGTAAAAAAAAGAATAGTTTCAGAAGTCCTGAACATTATTCAAACTGGTGACTTTTTTTCTTTAAATACTGTGCATGAAAATGTAAAAACAAAATAATTAGAATAGTTGACAATTGAAGAAAAACTTTGTAGTGTCAAGCTTTTCTTAAATGTGTAAATATTCAGATTTAGTTTTAAGCAACAAATCACCACTTCTATATAAACTAGTGTCACTTATTTTGCTTCTTAGACTCTAAATTCATATCTTGGTAACTATACAGAAATAATTTACAGGATATATTTGTTTTTCATAATATGTAACTATCATTGTAGAAAAAATTTACTTGTATCACTTGCTTATTATAACCAAAAGTAACTAAGGTGTCATTGGATATGTTCCTGTGACACTGAAAATTCTTCTGTCTCTTGATGCATATATCTGAGTACAATAATGCATATGCATATTGATACAATCATATCTGTATGAGTATGTATGAATATACATGTAGTGTGTGTGTGTGTGTGTGTGTGTGTGTGTGTGTGTAACAGTAGTAAGTGGTAACTAAACAAGTTTGTCAGTCAAGAGCTTTAAAGAATAGATAATAGAACGAAAGGATTATTTTTCTTATCATAAACTGAAACCTCCAACACTAGTGAGTTCATTAGTTAAAAGACCAGAATTTAATTTTTTCTTTAATGTCTTTAACTCTTGGGTGTTCAAAGTGGAAAAATCTTGTGTTTTGGCTGAAAACTGAAAGTCCATATATTTAGCAGTTATTGGAGTAG
Organism: Sepioteuthis lessoniana; assembly: GCA_963585895.1. Lineage (NCBI taxonomy): Eukaryota > Metazoa > Mollusca > Cephalopoda > Myopsida > Loliginidae > Sepioteuthis > Sepioteuthis lessoniana. The sequence continues at coordinate 20,675 of CAUZXS010006088.1, forward strand.
GGTCAGGTCAGTTCAAGAAGATCCAGTTGGCAGTGTGACACAATGAAAAAGATGGTTGCTCTCTCTCTCATCTGCTAAGGGGGTCTGTTTGACTAAGTGTCACACATGCAGCCCCAGCATAGGTCTGAAAGAGATGACATTAGTCACTAATAAAAACAGTCATACAACTTTATTATTGACCTTGTTCCTTTGTAGACCTCACTTGTGACTTTTACAGTTTCAACCAAATCTGACAGCTATCTTCTTTTTAAAAAATGAACACTGGGAGAAGTCAGTCAGCTGGTGAGATTAAATTGGCTTTGAATTGAATATTTTACATTCCTACTTATATAGGAACCTAAAAATAACTATTGTGAACATATCAAACTGAATAAATTCTCCATTAGTTTCCATTACAATATGTCCATCTTATATTGTATCTTGTGAATTCCTCTTTCTTTTCGTTATTTTATTCTGATAATTTTGCTTTTAAAACTAAATTGATTTGCAATATTTAAAGAATTTAAAACCTTACTGATGCTGGGTCATTTCACTAATATTTCATCTATATAAGAATTCAATCCATGTATAAATGAATGTGCTAAATCTCATGAAATTAAAGTGAGGATTAGTTTAATATATAATACAAATTATAATCTATATATACTGTATTATGTAATCAAAATTTAGGTCAAAAACTATTAACTTGCATTTGCTCATGCTGTGGAATGATCATTTTTGCATTGACTTTTTCTCCTCTTCCTCCTTCTCCTCCTCACATTTTTTTTCTCTTATTCTAAATGGTAAACAAATTAAAAAATCTAAGTAAACTTCCTGTCTCACAAAATCCTGTTGCATGGTTACAGCTGCTTGCTCTTAGTATTGAATTTTATCTAAATACATTTACATATGGTAGATGCAATTCTTCAAGGTTTCAGTACTTGTTTTAGTTTATGTACTTGTAAAAGAGTATAAGATTCACAGGACTTAATCTTTGTAACAATAAAACGATATGGAAATTGCACATACTAGAAAAAGAACCCCTCAGGCACATTTAACTGTTAGTTAGTAGTGAAACAAAATATTCATACTGTTTGTCCATCAAGTGGAACAACTTAACATGGTTTAGTTTTATGGTCAGACTTCTTAGTATCTATATCCTTCTGTTTTCTAAAATTCATGAAGTATATAAAGATATTCTTTATAGTAGAACTTTTATTTGTAAACTACTGTTATCCTTGTTGTTGCTATTAAAACTGAATAAAAAGGAAATGTTTTAATTAAAGTGTGTGTGTGTGTGTGTATGTATGTGTATATATATATATATATATATATATATATATATATATATATATATATATATATATATATATTGATATTAGATATGATTTTGGTTTTTATTGGATTAAAAAATGTTATATATTTAAGCTTTTATGAGCAGAATAAATACAAATTAATTCATTATTTAGATACTTTGTCATTTAAAGATCACCATCAATATCCAATAAACTCTGTCTAGTCACATTCTATTGACAGAATTTATATTATAATTGATTACAACTAAGAGGAAATATTATAATTAGTTATCTCCCTTTTGGAAATCATAATGCCCAAGGTGTGAGTACTAGCACACACCCCTCAAATTATTATTAAGTTGTAAATTTGATTGAAAATTAATTCAATTCTTAAGTTATAGTATTTAAACATTATTATGCTGACAAAAACATCACCATATGTTATGATAACAAGCATATAAAAATCAAATTTTTACAATATAGTCATACTCAAAAATGCATCTCTAATAATTTTGCAATAGAAGTTTTTGAATCTTAAGCCAAAAAAGGAACATCGTAGAAAATTTAGTTTTACTTTGCCAAATTGCTTAAACAACTAGTAAAGATGTTAGTTTCTGTAATTCTATTGTTGAAACATTTTTAGTGTTAGATGATTCAGCAAATACTAAAGTAACTTGTTTGTTATTTGTAGTGGAGATAAGTTCCTAGTACCACCTGGTGCTTGTAACAGTCATCATAACTATGTGGGGCAAAAGTCTATTACTGCAAACTAAAGTAGCAGTGTGACTCTTTTTTTTGCTACTTGATTTAACTATGCTGTTTCTTTTAAGTTATCTAAATTGTATGAACAAGTCCTGAGTCCTTTCAATGCAGTTAATCATTTCTAATCAGCTGTAAATACTTAAAGAGGGTATCCTATTGCTGATGACATAAAATATTATTATCCTGACAAGGCCATCATCATAACTCATTTAGGGAAAATACTGATTTTTTTAAAAAATTTATTTGAAGGCAAACTTTATTGATGTTAATGTAAGCATGGCTAAGTTGACCTGCTGGGCAAAAAATTCACAATCCATCATCATTGGAATCTGCCCATTCATATATACAATGTACTCTTCATTATCTAGTTTAAAAGTGGAAGGTGAATGTAAAAATTAGATAATAGAACTTCTTTTATTGTAAAATCTTAGTATAACCATTGAAAGTGTCAAAAAATACTCCAAGAAAATAAATTATATTCAAACTCTTAAAAATATGTATATTACTAAAATTCTCATTTTTATGTATAAACCATAACCCAACAAAAGTAACATCATTGTAAGATCTGTTTTTATACACTTATAATGCTCTTGCAAGTTTGTGTTCAATTTGCAACAAAACCATGTCTGCATTAATTCATTTTTACTCATCCAAATTAAATGATGATAACTATAAAATGCTAATTAAAATCCTACACTCCTTCCTAAATAGAAACATCAGTATCGTCATGGACTGCTGTTACAATTTTGTTCAAAAAAGTATGCTGCACTATTTTGAACAAATCCTGAAAGCAGCACCCTATAAAACATTTGTGCTAACACTTAACTTCCATCTCAGAAACCATCTAAGTAAGATGAATAAAACATGCTGAGTACTGCTGGAGAAGTAAAAAAGAACTCATAACACATGGACACACCAGTGTTAATTAAGCAGCAAAAACTTACATTTTTCGGCTTTGTGCAGACATTAGACACTATCTAGAGGACTTACTAAGAGTAGTGACCATTCAGAATGAATGGTGTGTCAAAGGAATCCATACTGTTGCCACACTTTGCTGATGATGCTGTTATAAGAACTCAACAGATTCACAAGTCATCTAGTCTTAATAACTCATCTTTAGTTCCTCTTCTTAGTGAAAAGAAATTTTATGATAATAAAAGGCTACATTAATCACAAATAAATTAAAATTGTTTATATTTCGGTTTGGTTTGGTTTCTTTGTTTAATGGCTTATCAACCTTTGGAGGTTATTTAATGCCAAAGCTATTCTCCTAGAAGAACAGTGGTGGTACTATTTAACCCATAGCTGGGTGGATAAGGGGGTTCATACCTTTCCCAAGGGTATTTGCCCGAAAGTGAACGTAACAGCGCGACTGGAGTATGAACTCGCTTACTATGCTTCCACTGTCCATCGGTTTAACCATTACCCCACGAGGACACCTCTTGTTTATGTTTTAAATTGGTTTTAATTTTTGTTCAAATTAAACTTTAATAGTCAAATACAAAAGTTTTATATGTCAATATGAATATTTCCATTAAAAAAAAAATGTGTTGTGCATTATATTTTCCCATCACTTAAGTGAAATTTGTATTCATTATATGTTTTTCAAGTAAGTATTGAACTATGTTGCATCTTTAATGGAATGATGAGAAAAGTCATGAGAAAACTATGGATGTTTCCATGATAGCTGCAGTTCAAATGTTCAGGTCAGCTTCCAATGGTTAGAATTTTATGAACATTTAAAGATCAATGACTTGGTTTGTCAGTGGCTACTGTAATAAAAAAGAAAGATCAATCAACAGGTGCATTTTTTACAGACATTGTAATTTAATCTTTATAATCATCTATCAAAAAAATCTGATTGTAAGAAAAAAATCAACTTAGACATACTTTCTACTTTTTTTTACTTCTAGTTTTTTTTACTTCTAGTTTTTTTTTTGTTTTGCTACTTGTTCAAAGCTAAGACTTTGTTCTAGAAATTGGTCTTTATTTGAAAAAGATTTTATATCACAAAAACAATGTGTTATTTACAATATAATCAGATAAATTCTCGAATTTAAGTATATCATTTTATATTGCCACATAGACTAAACTTTGGCTTAACTTTTCAAGAGATTACTATAACCACTTATATAGGGTCCTTCAATAAATAAGGTGGATATTGCCAAAAACGTTGGTAATAGGAAGCACAATTGCACCTTTTTTTTTTTTTCAAGATAATCAATAGTGGTGTATTCTTTCATATCCCAGAAAACTGTCATTATCACCTTTTTTACTGACTACTGTACTTCGGGCATTTCTTTTACTGGAGAGTTTCCACTTCATGAACTGTCTTTTTGACTTACTCATAGTAGCAGGCCCATATGTATCCTACTTGTAAACATTTTTTTGAATAAAACATGCTTCTCTGAATGCATCACACATTCTTGCATAAATTTCACATTGAACAGAGGTCTGTCACCAAATCTAATGGCAAATGCGATGTTCTGTTTTATTTGCTGCCATTTTGAATAGCCTCAAAATATATTTATGCCTGATAAGAATAATTTTTGCTATAAACCAATTCCAAACTCTGCAAAGTTTACATTTAAGAAGAAAAAAAATTTTTAAAGAAAATTTTATTCCCCCCACCCACCCTTTTTTTTTTTTCCTTTCGTCAATTCAAAAATTGGTATTTGGAATGAAGAATGTCTTTTTATAGTCATTTGAATCTGAGTCTGATATTTTTGTTAGCAGATAAAGATATAATTTCTGCATTGACATAGTTCAAAAAGGATGTCTTTTTGCTTATGTCTTTGAACCATATAGATAATACAAAGACTATTTGAAAATCAACGATCCTCTTTCTAAAATACTGTTTTTGAGAAACAAGAAATAGATTCTTTTAAAAGAAAAATAAAGATAACTCTAAATAAACATTAAAACTAAGATGGAATAATTAGATACCAACTTTAGCGAAATCTATATTTAGGCTCAGAAAGGTGTTTTGTGATAATATATCTAATAATGCTTGCAGTGGTTAACTCATTAAATCATACTGGATAATGAAATTAAAATAATTTCAGCAAAATTTCTTGTTTTATTGCTGCTTAATATATGAGATATCTTCTTGTAAAATTACTGCAATATTTCCCTATTTGATGAGCTACTAGCTGTTTTTCACCTTGAAACTTAAATGTATAGCAAAGAAAGTGACTAACATTAACTTGTTGTTAAAAACCATTCAGAAGCAAAAGGAAAAAAAATTCCAGTCATATGCTTAAAAGTACATAGAATATTTCGATGTCAATCTTTTATATAATTATATAGATAATATTAAGTATCATGTGTGTGTATTCATTTTGTCTTATTGCAAATTTTCAAAATAAATTTTGCAAAGAGATAAATTTTTTTAAGTATTGAAAGCTAAGTTGAACTGTTGATAGTATATGTGAACTATTAATGAATGACATTTTAGCAAAGGAAATTTTTGCATAACTTTTTACAATTTTGCATAATCTTTTTACTATAAAAATTGCCTTACATTTAACATAATATTTCTTGAAAATAGTATATGACGTTGATTATTATTTACTAAACTAAGCTTAGTTGTGACATAAGACTAGAAGTATGAGGTACTTAGTGAGAATTGAACTCATTAGTAGTGAATGGTCTGCTGGCCTATTTAACAAACCATTTTGCTCTGAGTGAAATTGAAACTTTTATAAGCTAAAAGTTAAAAATAATTCCTTATCAGATTTCAATAAGTTAAAGAAATTGTATAATCCAATGTATTAATATTAAGCTGATCAGTATTAGCAATATTCTTTGATTCTAATCTAGACTAACAGCATAAAATTTAAGACCATTAGTTAATGCTATTTTCTCCTTACCTTCAGATATGTATATTATTTCATGCTTTTTTAGTTTTTAGGGTGGATTTAAGCCTATATTTTTACTTTTGTCTATTTGACACTTACACAAAATCAACCAAAATACAATAATACTAGTTTCAAATTACTTCCAAAGTTATAGAAATGCTTATCAGCAATTCTTCTCTTTTTACCACTTACCTAAATGTTTTTAAGAAAGTTCTGGTAAACAATGATTTTACTATCATATCTGAGATAATTTCATTAACATTTTATACATAAACTGATGTATACATTTTAATGTTTTTGGTAGGGGGAACATAAAAATGTTCTTTTTTTTTATCTACAACTTAATGAAAGGTGATAAAAAACATGAATCTACTATAAAAAAGCACTATGTCCTTATATATTCTGTAATGCCCTTAATTGATTTTAAAAGATATTTCAAGATGTTCACAATATCCATAATAACGAATTGTAGATGAAGAACATAATAAAAATATAAACTTATATTAGAATTACTTACTTAAGTGACTGTAAAAGATAAATTTAAAGACTCATGTTGAAACCTTTTAATAATATTTAGAACTTAACATTAATTTCATATACAAAGATTGGACAAAAAACACCTGGAAATTTCAAACAAATTTATTTCAACATGGTTTTTTGATTGAAGCCTTCCCATGAAATCCAGCTTTGTGCAGCTCCCTGCTTACAGTTTTTGAGGAAACTGTGTCCTCGAGATGGTCATTAAGCTCTGCTGTAATTTTCGGAGCTGTATTCTTGTGATCCTTCCTAACAATCTGCGTAAGAGTCAGTCGATCTCTATCAGACAGCTTTCACTTTCTTTCAGAGTTTTACTCAAAAGCTATCATTACTTTCAAGAGAGTACTACACCAAATAATACAGCCGTTTTTGTTGCCATATGAGCACCAACAATTTAACTACTTTTAAAGTCAGATAGATCTGCCATTTTAATAAATTTTGATTAAGTTATCAAATGATATCTGTAAAAAAAACAATTTTAGTAAAATAAGACTAGAAAAATGAATAATGAATTGAAAAAACATAAAAATAACAAACTTTTGGTTTTATAGGAGTTTCAACATTATGATACTAAGATTCTATTATTTTGTCCAACCCTTATGTCATCAGGGTTTATTAGAATACACTAATTACATTTTTGCGGAGTCATAAAACCCCTCAAAAAGAGGTCTCCTAGGTAGGCAGATATGATGTATTCACTGGTGCTAAAAAATTATAGAGAGGATGATGCATATTTTTTCATTTAGGAAAATGTATTTTTCTTTTTATAAAAATATAAAACAGACTTATTGACTTTGAAAGAAATTCAAAATTCAGTTTAAAAGCTCAGTTAGGGACTTTTACTACTGTAACTTGCAAATTATCAAAACAAAAAGTAAGTAGGTTTGGGGTTTCATCAGTGCATTGATCCATTTTAAATCATGACATCTCTTACCCACCTGTTAGAGTTAAAAGGTCAATTCCTTGGTTAGATTAATCAGATCTTTGATGGCATGAGCTGGGACCTTTAATTAACCAAACTCTTACATTGTGGTTTGATTGGATGACCAATTAAAATCTGTTATGTGAAAGGGATACTCTTCCCACAGACATAGATCAGTGCATTTGATTCCCTGACCAGTCAAAAAGTAGAATAATACAAAGATCTGTCTTCACTTCCGCTAAGCTTTTTCCTCCTGCTGTCAATTCCACTCTCCAGGTTTTCATGGGTTTTTTGATAAAGTTTATGACTTTGTTTGATATTTTGTACATTTTGAGGCAGTTTATTATCCTGCTTTGTGGGACCATATCATATGGTTTTTTGTAGTTAATCAATGCCATAGCTAGATTTTTTCAGCTTGTCTTGGTCTCATTGAGAATATGTTGATCAATGTAGAGTAACCCTCCTGTGCCTCTGGATCATTTGCAGTATCCTTTCTGTTCCTCGGAAAACAATTTGCTACTCGTTAGCAAGTCATAAATCTCTTCCCTTATTTGGGCCATCAGTATTTTCAGCAGTAAGTAAAAGTAAAGTTGGTAACCTTAGTCAAGGGTGACTCGAAGGCTCT